>NW_004624839.1:910264-973673 GCF_000247695.1 Heterocephalus glaber
CAAAACTATCTTTCAAAATTGATGGAAAAATAAGATAATTTCATGACAAAGACCACCTTAGGAACTTCATGAATAACAAACTAGCACTCGAAAAAATTTTAGACAATATCCTAGGAGAATACAAGTAATTACATAGTAAGATAATGTGTGCACTGTTGAGAAAAATTAAAGAAAGAATAATTCTTGTCCATCTCTGCCAAATATGAGTATTTAAGTCAGATCTTTAATAAAAGATTTTTCAAAATAAAAGCAGTGTGATATAGAATGTTTGGCCTTTCATGGGCAAGCCATAGGTGAGCCTTGAATTTCAAGTAATATCAACCAGGTATCTATAGTAGTAAGTCTGTTGACTACTAAGTTAACAATTCTGAATAACAGATCTGATTTTTCCATATGAAGAAGAGGTCCCTCCTAACAAGTGATATAATAATATGCTGCCAAGTTTTATGATTCTATGAAATTAAACCTATGGACTAAAATGGAAAACTTCTTCAACAATTAATGTATCTGTGGATCTATCACATCTGCATTTTCAAATAGATATAATTAGAGCTAGTTTTCATAAAGATGGGATTAAACCTCACAATTACATTTCTATTTAATGACCATTATTTTGGAATCATCTATTATCATCCTCTTTTTACTGAAATTGATTCTAGAATTTTAAATTCAGCTATAGTGTGGATTTAAGTGGTTCATCTGAACATACCATTTAGCTAAAAACAATTCCCTAAAAATTTCAAAAAATTAAATTTGCCTGAGTTTAAGATACATGTTACAGAAAATCAGCAAAACAGAGGTGTATAGGCAAAATCAGTAGATTTCTTTCTCGTGTAAAATTCCAGAGGCAGAATTTCCAGGCCTCACAAGGCAGCACTGAAGACAGAATCCCCAGGAACCCAGAATCCCTCCAGTACAGAATCCCCAGGAATTCGGAATCCCTCTGGGCACCACCCTGAGCTTCATCCTCTAGAGGACTGTTTGGCCAACACAGTCAAGTTCCAGAAAGCCAGAAGGGAAAATAAATAAAAAGGAAGAGATAGTGGGCATCTATCAGTCATCTTCCAGAAAGTTTCTTGAGGATTTTCACTTGACACATTAACAATTTATTTTATCTTAAGCAGATCTGAATCACAGGTACCCTTATCTCAACAGGTTCAAAGAGCTCTAGCCTAGGAGCTGGGGAGGAAGACCAAAACACATATTTGTTATACCACAATATCACAACTGAGAATTACGAATAATGACTAAGCAGCAGTACAGAAGGCACTTATGAATTTCATACAGATTCAATGAATATATTAAATGAGGAATTACATAAAGTGTCTGTCTTAATTTGGGCAGTTATAACATTAATGACATAGGCATGCAGCATAAACACATATTTATTGCTAACAGTAGAGTAGAATCTGAGAGCAGGGCCACTGTATGATCAAGTTCTTAGTGAAGGCTGCTTTCCTGGCTTGGGTCTGGCTGTCTTCCCATTCTCTTTGATAGGAAAAAGGGACTACTAGAGCAAATTGGTACTAATCCCATTCATGAAGGCTCAATACCCATAACCTAATTACCTCCCAAAAGTTCCATCTCCAAATATCATCACACTGCTGCCTGGAGTTTCAATATTTGTACTGGTAGTAGAGGACCACAAATATTTAGTCTACAGTAATGCCTGCATACTGTGGTAATTCAAGAAGAATGTGCAATATATACACAGAAAAAATTTAGAAGTCCATACACTAAAATATTACCAATGCCTATTTTGGAGTGGTAGAATTATGAGTAATTTTCCCATTTTTCATTTATACTACAATTTAATAATAAATTACAACTCAATAAATGTAATTATGTAATTTCTATTTTTCAAGTCATGTTACTTTTATTTATATTTTATAATATATGACCCTTTCTCTTAAGTGTAACACTTCATTTATTTATAAAGCTTTTGATTGTACTAAATACTAAAAATGTCATCATTTTAAGTGACTTGAATTTATAAATAGAACTTTTATTTCTACATATTAGTTTTAGCCTATTTAACCATGACTTTTAAAATTTTGTTCTTCAAAATTTCTCCCATTATATATTTTAAATCTCTATGAGCAAATATTTTAAGTTTTGAGTAAGATCTATACTTCTAACAGCATAGACCGTGATTAAGATGGAATATGATAAATGTACCTTGTAAACATGTTAAATAATAAGTTCTCCTCAATGATATGGTAACAGCTATTTAAAATTCATGTAAACCACTCATGAGCTATTATTGCTTTTTAATCATTTACCATGTATTATTCAGTATTAATAGCCATCATTTATTAGGTTTGTGTGAAGATGTCTGTAGCCAAAGTAATTCCAGAAAATGATGAGATTTAAATAATTCAGAACAAATGACCACTTTCCCAGTTCCTAGAGTGGACAGCCTGTCTGTAAACTATGTGACTATTCACATGTATCCTTCTAAATCAACGAGTAAACACAATGGCCACCAAAAAAGTTACTGAAAGTCTTTGACATTCAGCACCTACTGATATTTAACTTTTCTAATAATCATTTTTACTTTTTTATGTGAGAGTAATAGCACACAATGAGCAATTTTTGTATAAATTAGAAGAATCACTTATAAAATCAAACAATGACCTAGCACCAGGTTGAAATTCCTTTTCACAAAAAAAGACAGGTAAATTTCTATGATTCTACAGAATTCACATATGGGAGACTTCATGCTTGTATTCAAATACCTAGAAGACATCTTGAAATATCACTAAACACCTAAGAAATCAACTCCAGATTTTTAAATTGAGAGAGATAGGTTTGATGAAGAACAATGAGTAAGCAGGCAAAGAGAACCCATGTTTTAAAAAGCATATGAGCTCAAATACAATAATATAGCTCTTGTCACAGATTTAACTCTAAATAACTCATCTCTAATAAACATGGCTTCAAAAACATCACATATTTAATTAAAATACTATAAAGAGTGTCATTTAACTGATGTGTTCCTATCTAAACTATGTAAATAATCTCTGTAAGAGAATTTTTATATCCTGCAGTTAAGACTTGAGACAAAGTTCTTATATTGATGCAAATATCATTATATTTCCTCAGGTAAACAGAATGACAGAATGCCCTCTGCCTATTCACAGAGGATTTCCTGTCCAATTAGAAGAGTGTCAGATGTGGCACACAGCCTATTATTATTAATGCACCTCATCACCACACCAATTTTCAGGGTAGTTCATTTTATACTCAAATGTTCAACCATTCATTTTATATCTATACTGTTTAAAAGATTCAAGCAGGTTAATAAAGAAAAGGTAAGATTATTTTGGACTGACAGTTTCGGCAAAGGAACAAAATCTATCACTGCCAGGGAAATACGTTTAAAAGTGAGACAGTAGGTAAATTTAAAAGACAGGTTGCTACAAGCAGATATGTGATTATTTGGATTATAGTTAATGGGCAGGGAGGAAATGTAGGGAATATAATGATGTCAGAAAAGTATGAGAACTGGCTTGTTACTAGTTAATGAGGAAAATGGTTATATTGCCCCAAAGTCCTATCACGCTCCTTTCAGTGACTCTAATTGATTGGCTGGGCTAGCTAATGACGTGCTGTGTGCTAGTAATTCTAAGCTAACCTCTATTCTTATTTTATGATAGCATAGATTGATTGCAGAGTATTCCCTAGAGATTGGCAGATGTTTCTGGATATTTCATATATATCATTTTATGTCTATGGTGCTGAGATATTGTTCTATGCTTGGAAAACTGACATTGATACTATCTTTAATAGAAAAATAGAGACTTTTCTAAAATTCTAACATGATAGTAGCACAGGTCATTCTAAAGAGAAAAACTTTTTAGTAAACATATATTTAACAGAAATCAGATAGGTGTATTAAGTATGACTATGAAAATATGGTACACATTATCTGAGAAAACTTGCCACAAACTATTCCTATCCTCAAAAATTATGAAAATACAAATGATATATTTCTTAGGCAAAGAAAAAATAAAACAAATGATTCAAAGTCTGCAAGAGTAGGCAGCTGTTTAAAGTATGAGGTTTGTTGCTTCCTACTGTCTAGAATAACCTCACAAAAATTTCTTAATGGTTATGAATATCTCAATCTTTGCTAGATTTTCTTTTAACTTTTAATTCATTTTGAGTTCCATAAAAATCCATATATTTTTTAAATGGTAATTTTGGCAGTTAAAGAGATTACTTGACTCTGAATTTTATCCCTTGGCTTATGTTGGCACAGTGCCTGACAAAGTACTCAAGATACATGTGGTATTTTTAATCTATTACTAATACAAAGTATAAATTTTATAAAAGAGAAAAGTATAAAATTAATTATGCTGGACAATGAGATGATAAAAATCATATTTAATAAATAGATTCAGTGTAAACTTTGTTTGGCCTCAATAAAAAATAAGAAACTTGCTTCAATAGAGACAAGGAATCTAAAAGATAATAGTTTATATATTGATGTATTTTAAAATACTCAAATAAAATGGCTAACTTTCTGGCAATTTATCATGCCTAAGTATAATATATATTTGTGGATATCAATTATCACTGCAACTAAAAATCATAAAAATTGTGTTTATAATTGTTTCAAAATACCATAAATGTAAACATACATTTAGTAGAAACAATTTTAATCAATTAATATTTAGTACATTTGATACTCTACTTCTTCATTTCTTGAAGTCACTTGCTGTGTTTATTTTTAGCTCTATGCATTTACTTAGAAGAGACATGATATTGCAGTGTTGAAGTATATTAGCATCCTTTGTAGCACTTCAACAGTACATGGAGAGATACCTAGTTTCTGGAAATTTCAAGATGAATCTTTAAACTGTTGCACTGTGGGGCTGGAGATTTAGCTCAGTAGTTTGGCCATGTGCTGTGCAAGTGCAAGGACCCGAGTTCAATCCCTGGTACCTCCCCCTCCCCCAAAAAACTAAACTGTTGCATTATCTGACCACCTGATGGAGACGAACCTTCCCAGAGAAGTGGGCACCAAGTATAGATCAGGACAGTTACATTGCTGTAGATCTTGAGCTCCAGTACTTTTAGGTGAATCCTGCTTATGGAGGTCTGTGTGAAATTTCTTCTTGCTTCAGTGAGCATGGAGCAAGGCAGTATGTGTGTGTGTGGGGGGGGGGTTACTCTGTTCATTGTCTTTGGATGGGTATGTTACTCAACATTTCCTCATCAAAGATACTAATATAGCCCTTTTCTCTAAAATATTGCTGGAAGTCAAATTTTCTGCCAAATCATGAAATTGTTTTTCTTCCAAATCCAGTAGATTGATAGTTGTCTCATGCATTGGATTTGTTTGGAAAAAGACGTTAAGAGATTCCCTTGTGGGGCATTTATTGGCAAATTGTGCTTTTAGAGACACTGTGTAGTGAAGGCAGCAGGATTCAACAAGGAAAGAAGGTGAACTGAGGTGCAATTGCAACAGGGCCAATCCTTTGGGAGTGCTCTCAGCCTATACTGAAGGAAATCAAGGGACCAATCAGTGGATATGTGTTATTCCCAGGGGAGTGGCATAAGCTTGAAAGCAAGAGCTCCATTTAGCTCAGGCAATTGCTGGGGAGGGACTCTACTAGGACCTTCAGCAGAAGTATTTCCATGTGCTGGGGAACGTGGATGTCATGAAAATAAATAAATTTGATTCTATGGTTCATTATCAATTTATTGCATGCAACTAACCAGGATGAGATTACCGAAAGTAAAGTGGCATTAGAAATAAAGGGTAGGGATTACTTCAAGGTAGTTGTAATATGCCAATATGGAAATTCCCAGATAGACCTTATGAAATGTAACTCTGGAATTTTAGGAGAGAGAAGTGAATGGTGTAATTTTAGAGAAGCTAAAGGGGTGATGGGGGAGAAATGTACAAGGAGACAGGAGGGAGTGAGGCTGTAGACATCTATGGAGTTTTTCTGACAAAACTGGTAAGTGAAAGAAAATACTGCAGAATGGAAAACAGAATTGAGAGTGAAACATATTCATCTGAAAGAAATGAGAAAGAAGTTGAAATTTTGTAGAAATTTTGATGCAGTCATGGTGAGCAACAGTATGAGATATTCATTTACTGTTCAATGGAAAAGAAAAAAAAACCTTAAAAGAAATACAGGTTTAGAACAATCCACAACCATTTTTTTTTTATGAAATGATGTACAGAGAGGGACACATAATTATCTGTGATATTTCTGTTCAGAATGAATTGGTGGAACCTTATCATGACAAACACCACGCTAAAGTGAGGGTTTTCTACAAAATAACTGACCTGAACTATTCAAAAATGTCAAGCTCAAGAAAAATAAGGACTGAGCACTAAAGAAAATTAAAGCAATCTAACAAGTATACACATCTGATGTTGAACTGGATTCTTCATGGGTGAAAATAGCAACAAAAATATTAACAAGGAAATGCATGGTTATTTGAATATGGGCTGTGAATTAGGTGATATTGTTGTACTAAAGCTAAATTTCTTCTTTTAAGAATTATAGTGTGATTGTGTAAAAAGAAAGTTATTTTGAATAACAAGTGCTTAAGAAATATGATTATTTCAGGGCTAACAGGTACAATATCTCTGGCTTACTCTCAGTTCAGAAAAAGATATAGAGAGAGAGGTAGAGTGAGAGACACACAAAGTAAATTATACAAAATATAAATAATCAGTGAATCAAAGTAAAGAATATAAGAAAGTTTCTTATACTATTCTTGCAATGTTTCTGTTAGAAATTATATCAAAATAAAAAGTTGCCAAAAAAACCCCTGGGAAATACAACACAACATCTTATTTCCAAAGATAAATCTTCAGGTTGGGAGTCTTATTAAATCCAAAAGACAGCAATGCATGGCATTGAGGGCACTGCAGAATAAATGCAAAAGTGACCCTTAAGAGTGGGAAACTATTTAGGGGTTCAGTCAGTTATAGCAATGAGTACACTTCAGATGGATAATGCCTACACAGCCTATTGAAACTGTCAAAAAGTAACTTCACCAAACATGTTGTCAGAAAATTCATCCACCTAAAAACTGCTCAAACTAAAAGAGGTGAAATGAGATAAATTCACTGAGTTTTATAAACCCTAAAATTTATATTGATTCCTACCTCAAAGGAGAGGCCATAAGTCGTGTTTTCATTTTCTGTGTGAAGTTTAGAAATTGACACTATTCAACAGTACATTAATGTAGCCTAATGGTTTGGAAAGAGTTAATATATGAAAAGACAGGGCGTAATTAGAAAATGATCGTTGGCTAGGACAGGACTCATTCTCTAAAACTGAGAAATTGACAACTTTTCCAAAGTTCAATCTGAAAGGTAAGAATGACATGTACAGAACATTTGACAGACATCACTAGTGTCCATTGGTGGTCATGAAAGTCTCTTTGCACCAACATTTTCACTGTCAAAGACCATCCTATGAAGAGACTGATATCACCTATTTATGAGCTAGTAGGTTCAAGTAATAAGTTTATTATATTTTAAGTATTTCAACTCTTTTGTAAACATCTCTAAGGACTCTATGGCTATTTGACAAGAGGTTAAGTATAGATCCTGACATATTTTTGCCAAAGTTATGCACATAAACCACATACACACACACACACACACACACACACTCACCCACATGTGTGACTTTCTAGCTACTATCAAACATCCTGTAGACATTACTTCCCTGGTATCAAAAGCTATGTAAATTATCCCTCTTAAGATCCTAAAATGATATGCTTTATTTGTATAAAAGTTTTTTTTTTTTTAAGGAAAAACAAGGCAAGGGATTTAGCTCAGTGGTTCCGCCACCTGCCTTGCAAGCGCAAGGACCCAAGTTCGATCCCCGGTACCAAATAAATAAATAGGAAAAACAGGTATTTCATTATGCAGAGTACATACAAAATCATAACCATAGATGTTCTCATTTTTTTTTGACTCTTCAACTTTATAATCAAAAGCCATAATTTAAAAAATAGCCTGAGAAGCAATAATATTTGACTTATGGTATAACACTATGTCCTTATTAAGCCAAAATAATGAATGTGAGTGTCCTTATTTTCCTTGGTAACTCTCATATCATGAAAAGCTCAGACCTAGTGAGAAGAATACCTTAAAAATACATCAGCTTTGATTATATTTTTTGAGAATACAAAATCAGCACTAATGACTATCATACGTAATATATCAAAAATACTCAACTCAATGAGTGAAAAATTGTTAGAAACATTGGTCCTCTGCTTGTTTGCATGCTTTAATAAAATGTAGCTTCAATGTTAAAATGATTTGGTAGGTAAATAGTAAGATATTAAATATCTTGCCTAAAACATATTAATACTTATTTACATTAAATAATGTCATAGAAAGGGTTGCCTTTAGACACTTTGTAATCTTTTCAGATTCTATGATGAACTGATTTATTTAAGGTCCTCATTGTCTTTAAATACTTAAGGAATTCTTTTAATTCTCAGTAGTAGAAAATGTTGATTTATGGATCATGAGATTATATTTATTCTCTGTAAATTCTCCAGCCATGTCAGGCAAAAAGACGTCATGGATTATACAAGTAATAATTATCACTCAGGTTGAAAATATTTAGAAATAGTCTTCTTTCACTTATATAAAACACAAAGATTCTAGTGAAAGTTCTCATTTTACATATTATTAACTTGAAATTATCTCTGAATTTTTTTTTTAACCTAGAAATGTCTCCTAGGTCATTCAGGCTGCACTGTGATTTTGTGGCACAGTGGAAAGAGATGTATATAAAGGTGCCTTAGGCTTGTTCCTTGCTAGCTCTTTTTATTACTTTCTCTAGGGAAGGCTGGAAGAATAAAGTAGGGTGGGGTTTTCTCCTGCTGAATTTATGCTGTTGAATCAACACTGTTTTTCAAAGGTTCTCTCTTTTTAGTTTTTGGAAAAAGAAATATCTGTGAACTACCTAGTTACAAAAAACATTTGCCTTTTTTAACGCTTAAAAATTAGGCTACTCAATAATGATTCATATTTCATTTTAATGTTCACATTTTAATTGTTTATTTATGTATTTTGCATCCAATTTTAATCTATTATGATTTTATTATTGATAGAAAAAAACAGTATCAGCTATGAGTGGAAAAATACATATAATTGAGGGAGCATGGCAAAAAACACTTATTTCTAAATAGCTGTTTCAGCTGATCTAGTAGAAAGATAAGTAATGAAGTGAGAAGAGATGCTACTTTATGATATTATCACAACAGAGACACACTACTATCAGGTTTATACTATTCTGAAAATCATTGGCAAACAGTGCAGTTATATTAGTACATTAATTTTTATGAAATTTATGGGGATCCTGACTGACAATCAGTGCTCTTTTACTCACAGAGCATGAAGACAAGAAAATATGCTCTGGCATGAACCAAACATCCATTAGTTTGGGAGCTGTCTTGAAGGAATAAGAACATAAATCACTTCCTATGAACAGGGGACATTTGGATTTGTTTTGTTTCATTTGTTTCTGAGACTGCCACCAATTTGATTGCCATGAATAAATATAATCTTGTGATCATTGGCATGAACTTGAATGTTGGCCATTGGATATTTTGTGATACTTTTTTTTTCATAGTCAATTGAAAAGAATTATTAACATCACTTTAAACATCTGTGTTCTCTGATTTTACGTCAGTCTGTTTGCACTGATGCTCCATTTCTGACCTGAGGTGACATGCTCTCTCATGTCCTTGTGTGGGGAAAAGATGATATTTTATAAATGTATTGGATGAAGTTTGAAAACTCAGAAATAATGAAGAGTCCCAAGGGCAAAATTCTAAAGTAGGTGGAGTTCATTTTTAGAAGCTACCTCCTCTTCTTTTTAGCATACTTTTCATACTTTTTGGGTTCTTTTGCCCCAGATTCAAGCACCCTAAACTCTCTACTGTAGCAGACTCACATTAATATGCAAACATCTCTAAAGTAATCCATTTTCTCTCACATTTTCCCTTCACTTATATTTAATTTCCTGTTTTGTATACCACTGTTTCTTGGCTAGAAGTCATTAAAAACCAATCTCATGAAATCATCTTTCTAAAACTGTTAATGGCTTAAAATGCCTCAGTCTTTCAATGCATTTTACAAATTGCTTTGGGTAAAGTATATTTCAATCCAAACAAATAAATTACTTATGAAATCTCATCCAGAATTCAGAGTTCTTGTGTCTGGACCAGCAAACATTTTTTTGTGTGTGTCTCAAATTCATGTCTGGGACTTTCTAGCACCTTCCCTGCAGAGTAACAATATACTGTATGTTGCAACTCCCACCACAAGGCAAGAAGCACTGTGCCAAGGAGACTCAGGTCTTTTTGGGTTCTGCAGGTGGCAGGTTTCACATCTGGACACCTAAGCACAGTACTGTAAGCCATGTACCAGGAAATACATAAAGCAGCTGCCTTCAAGTAGGATCAGTGTAACAAAGCTCTCTGATGTCATTTAGGATGTTATACAAGTAGCCCTACCACTTGGCCCATACAATCCAGGACATTTTATGCTATTAGAAGGTACAAATAGTGGGAGAATTCACCATGTCAAGTCTAGTGCATTTCCCAATGGGAGAATCTTAGCACAGACCTGTGAAGTTAAATATCAAGGCAATTTTATTTGGAGAATTGTACCACTTACATAACAATGCCTGGAGTGCTACTAAACTCTGATAGAAACAATGTCTGTATATCTAGAAACACCAAAGTCCTAAGCTGGGAGCCTAACCGTATTCTACTATAATATGGAAGTGTTACCATCACGATCAACCATGAGGAAGGCTATGCTCAAGATGCAAAATCAAGTCACGTAACCAAATGATCCAGACCCACAGGTCATCCACCACTACGATTTCTCTCAGCTCCTACCTGAGCACATTTGAGGAGCAGGATATAACCAGAGAATGGAGGAGGAAGGAAAAACAAGCTTGATGCATGAATGTTTTGGCTCAGTATGTTAGTATCAGCCACTAATGGTCACCCCCTCCCATGACCATTATATTGGATGCTTGTGAAAACTTGCTTCTGTGGAAATTAAAACAGAAAACAGCACAAACTTACAGCAAAAGCTCTTATTGAAAAGGAGATGAAAACGAGGAAGCAATTTTAGTATGAGGTAAAGAGCTGAAAGGAACACAGCTTTGATAAAAAAAAAAAAAAAAAAAAAAAAACAGACTAGCCCACTAACAAAGGAAAGTTTTTGTGGGGTTGTTTGGATGGACTATGGTCTTGTAATTTTTCATTGAGTCATAAGTATAGAATTTTTTCAGAAACTACTTCCTCATGTTTAAGGGCTGTCTTTCTTGTATGAATCAGTGGCTATTCTTGTCACTGGAGATATCATGGCAACCTCCTACTGTTATAGTGCACATTGTTCTTGCTATAAGAGTAAGAGATAAGGGAAGGTCACATTTCATGCACTGTTGGCAAGGGAAGATAAAGAAAGACATGGCTTCTCCTTCAGCACATAAATGGTCATGGATCAAGGTCTGAAAATCCCTCTGTCTCTTGTCTTCATGGGGTGCCTGCCAGCCAGCTTCAACTTAAGGTAGAAATGTACATAAAATCATAAGCAGTAGAGAATGATTTTGCCAGTAGTTCAAGAAATAGGAAAAAGAGTGATCACAAGAATGTTTGGAATAAAGATATGCAAATAGACATGGTGGTACAGTGATATCCATATTACCTATTGATACCCACTTCACACTAAACAACTAAACAAATGCTTTGATTAGTTCACAACAGTCTTCTACTACTACTGTTCTCCAGAGACCAGTGTATTCTTTAAGTCATCAACTTTTATTATTATTATTTTTTTTGGTACTGGGAACTGAACTCAGGACCTTGCACTTGTGAGGCAGGCACGGTGCCACTGAGCTAAATCCCCGTCCCAGTCATCAACTTTTATATGAATTCATATGTCTAAGGACCAAGGAGAAGAATCAGGTAAGTCTTGCTTACTATCAGTGTTGGTGTCTCACTTGAAAAATTTCTACTTCTCATTCCCACACATCTAAATTCTGGAGCATTCAATACCCCTATTTACAAAGAGAATGCTTCCATATGGGACCAGCGGGGGATGCATTGAAGAATGAGCTCTGGTTGCATATAGTTCATGGCACTTTGGACTTCTCATTCTAAGACAAAGACTCACAATTTTGGTAGGTACAATTGAACAGATTATAGAAGGATAAAGATGCTATCACAAGTAGGAATAAGGATGAATACATTTTTTACCTGAACCATCCCCTTGGATGTCTATTGATATACTCATGGCATTGCATGCTGTAGTATTTAACTTTCTTTTTTATTTTCACAGAGGACTGATATAGAATGTGATCCTTTTTTTTTTTTTTAGATTGTGCACCTATACAAAAATGCATGCACACAGAGACAAACATAGCTTAATAAACAAAGTATTCAATTCCTAAAACAGCTAATATTTTCTACTTAATGAGAAAGAAACAGAATAAATGTGCAGTCACTGATCCTGAGACTGTTACAAGCCTCCAAATATGGTGGGCAAGAATTTGCCCTGAGTGTCAGAGAATTTGGACTTCGACTTTTCAGCAATGGTGGAACTGTTAAGACTTCGGCAACTCTTGGAGATGGACTAGATACATTTTTCGTAATGAGATAAACATGAACATTTTGGGGTCCAGGGCAAAATGTTATGGTTGAAATTTAAAGCGTCCACAAAACAACACATATCTGTGGAAGGTGACTGGATCATAGGCCTCTGACTCTTAATCCATTGATGAGTTCAGTAATTCATGTGCTATTGGGAGTTAGAGCCTGATCAGAAGCAGTGACTCACTGGATGTGTGACCTAGAAGTCTGTATTTTTGTCCCTGGCCCCTCTCTTTGCTCTTTGCTTCCTGGATGTTATGATGTGAGCAGCTTTGCTCTGCCATGCCCTTTCACCATGCCATTTCTGACTTGAAACCTGTCAGTCATGGACTGAACCTACTGAAACTGTGGACCAAAATAAAGCTCTCCAGTAATTTGTGGGTGTTGGGTATTGTGTCTCATTGATAGGAAAGCTTACTAATACAGACCCTGTTGCCTGAGAAGACTTTGATTCTGGGGCCTCAAATTCTTCAGGCATGAGGATGTGCACCAGGCATGTCCAACCAGCAATCCTGGACAGCTAGTAATGTGAACACACAAGATTATAAATTTTTAACATCATCAAGTGTGTACTGTGTAGGGGACAACAGAGAACTGTGTAATAGAGAGACAGTGCAGTGCTAGCTCTACCTCATGTGCCACCACACAGTCAGTTGAATTTGAACCACATATATCAGATATAGTATGTACTTGCGTGATTTGGCAAGTGCAACACAGCAATTACCATTAATAGTATTTCAACCTATCCACAATGTGTGTGCCTGTGCAGACAGGCATTTACTATTATTATTCAGAAATGCAAGTTTTCTTAATTAATTTATATGTGGCCCAAGACAATATATTTTACTCAGTGCAGCCCAGGCAAACTGAAAGTTTGGACACGCAAGCTGTAAGCCATGGCATGAGTGCTTGATGCTGTGTTGGTCTTTTTTGTTCTTTTTAATTTTTACTCTTTTTGTGTTGTAGAACAAGTATAAATTACCTACTAAGATAATAAAGAGAGATCTGAAGTTTCTTAAGACAAATACTGAAGGCAAAAAGAAATATTTAGGGATGATATAAGAAAGAAGAGAGAACAATGAAAGAAAAATTTAAAAGCTAGCAGAACAATCATTGCACAAAACTTCCTTTTTTTGAAATGTAGTATTTAGATGACAGTGTTGAAAGGAAATAAATAGAATGCCTTGGGTATGAATAACACAGAAAGTAGAATGTCTAAATATGGTATGCAGATTGGTAGTGTAACTACTGTAAGTTAGGTAAGACAAACAGCAATGCACTTACTCTGTTTTTATTAAGATCTCTTTTAAACCAACTTTGCTGGTGCTAACAAGGACCAAAGAAAATGTGTGCTTAGAAACAGAAGAGTTATGAAGCATCTGACCCATCTCACCACCACAGTTCCATCAGAATAACCCAATTGATATGTAAGGTTCGCGTTGCAATTTTGAACACTAGCATTTGAGGACTACTTCCTAAAACTGCTGAAGTACACCCTGAAATACTGGGCAAGAGACCAACATCTTAATGCTTTTTTTTTTTAAAATAACAACACAATTCTTAAAAGGAAAATGACTGCCAGTCCTGTGGATGCTAATTCTCAACTAATATCTGAGGAAATCTTGCATGATTGAGGGCAGATTGCATTAATCTGCTCATGTTATTTATGACTGCACCATGGTGCGGTGCTGGAAATAGGTTACCCCTGGGGCATGGAAGGCAGGGCTCACTCTTGTATTACTCTCTCCTGACTCCTTGCTTACCATACTGGTCATTTATTTCTAACTTCTATGACTGCTCCTCACCTATTCATCTCTAAATATCTGAGGTCACTTCCCGATGTATAGGCTTCTCTGGGTAATCTCATTCCATTTCAGATATTGAGTTGCCATGTGCTCAAATCTGTATCTCTATTCTGACCTCCCATCTGAGCACAGGATTCAGATATTCCACTACCTCCTGAATACATCAAACGGAGAAGCCAATGGGCAATTCCAATTCCAAGTGAACAAAACCAAACTGAGGACTTCTGTTCTTTTTACCAACTTCTCTCCAAAGTTGCTATTATTCCTATAGATCTATTTCATTTAGCAATATTAAACAACCCAATTATATTTCCACCTTTTTTTCTCTAGCTTTTTCTCTTCTTCCCATGCCAGCTAAACCTTTTTTCTATCATTTGTTCCCCAGCTTCATTAGAACATGGCAGCTCTTCTAACAGTTCATCCTCTCTTCGAATATCTTTTCTGTAGTCTACTCTGAACCATCTGAAACACAAATCCTCTATAAAAAAAATTATTGATGTTTTATATTAAATAAAGCCCAAAGCACAGTTGTGGCTGATAATTTAAGCCCTGTATAGCTGTGCCTAGCTGTGATCTGATTACCCTTTGGCATCACCTGCCAGGGCTCTGCTTAAACCCATGGGCTTCTGTGTTTGTACTTGGGGTCTTCTCTCTGCCTATGGTATTTTGTGCTTTTTCTACTATTAAATACCTTAAATTACAGTTTAAACCTTAAGTTACTACCTCTGTGAAACCATGCTTTTATGCAGGCTTAATTATCAACACATTCATACCATGTACAATGCCAAACTGTATTGCACTCTTTTACAGAATCTGTTACATTACAATCACTTTTATTTATCTCTTTCTGATTAGCTTATTGGAAGCACAAGATCACATCAAACACATTTGTACCTTTTATATTTAACATACTATCTGGTTTATACTACATGCCCTTTATATACACTGAAGGGCTAAAATTAGTCTTTAATATCTAAACAATAAAGGCATTTCAAATCTAATATTTTGGTTGGCATCCTGATCAGCTGCACTCAAAATATTTTACCTTAAATATTAAAATTCAAACTCTACTCTGATTATATCCTCTATCAGACTCTGGTTCTGCACACTCTTGGATGACCCACAAATTTCCAGAGTTACATTAACAGCCAAGGTCATTATGTCCTCATTCCATGCTATCCTCAGTTTCTTTGGGCCCTCACCTGCTTTCCCAAGACATATTCATCCCACCCCTGTGACAGGCTCCTTCCAGATGTATTCAGAATAGAGTTTACTATTTGTAGCATTTAGTATCAGATGAAAAGAAATTTTAATTCTGCCATAATGATTCATTTACATGCATATATTCTTTGATAAATATGTATTTTGGGGAAAATATGTTCACTTAAACTTTAAAAACCTGAGAAGTATATAAATATTGATTTATATATGCATAGAAAATGACAATGTAACTCGACACTTGCATTTCTACTCTGTTTTAATGTAGTATTCCTTTGATTATAGGCTTTTTCTAAAATGTTACATTCCGCACTATAGATTATTCTACAGCATGTTCAGTATAGATCTACAAATTTATAGATCATTCTTTTTATATTCTTAAAAGAATAACTTGCCTTTGTTTGCTATCCATGTATTTTCTGCAATGAAATTGGTTTATTTCCTAGTTCTACTTTAATTTTGCCATCACTCATTTTCATGTAATTTATCAGTCAAAATGAAAGAAATTAAAATTAAATCTCTACCGGAAAAAATTGAGCATTCAAACTAAGAAGCCAGTACTATTTCAACTTCTTCACTGATAAATATCTTTTTTTTTTTTTTTTTTTTTTTTGCCAGGGGCTGAGGCTGCTCTGAACTCAGGTTTGCTCAGGTGGAAGGACTGCATTCTGCATGCTAATTTTTTTTTTTTTAGTACTGGGATCAACTCAGGACCTTGCATTTGTGAGGCAGGTGTGGTGCCACTAAGATAAATCCCCAGCCCAACTGATAAATATCTTAAACTCACAGTACTTCACAATGTTCAGTTTTCTGTTTAGTGATAAATATGCAGATATACTGTCATTTATTTTATATATAACTCCTAACAATGAAAATTTCTAAATACATTTAGCTGGAAAGAATAGCAAAATTTGGAATAAATGTTACAGTAGCTAATGAAAAAGTATTACCTCAAATAATGTATAAAATGATCAAAAGAATATTGAAATAATGTGCAACTCAGAATCATACCCATTCATTTACAAATAAGATTATGATAAGTTAATAACGTTAAGATTACCAAGCTGAAAAGTCTCATTTTACATTATAATGATTCAAATGTAAATAAATATAAAACATTCAGTCTCATGAAATATGCAAGCATTTCTAATGAGGACCAATGAGTGTCTCAAAGTAATTGCTTAATTTTAAATCATTGTACAATCATGTATGAATATATGCATAATTTGTGTTCTATAATTACCTTTTCATGGAAGTAGCAAGTGTAGCCTCTTCGTATTTCATTTCTTCTTCACTCCGCTTATACCTCAAGGACAGTGGAATACATTTGATGGAATTCCACCCAGGAGAAGAAAGCTTCAAGTATATAACAACATAAAAAAGGTTAATGCGATACTCCATGGTTAATTAAAGCAGAGTCCCCAGTAGTCTACTTCTTAATTAAGGGAACTTACTAAGTAAGACATTCATTTTATCTTCTTTTTAGCAATACCCTATGGTTCCAGTATGCCAGCCTAAGGGTTAAACAATAGAGTCTCATCACCCTGAACTCCATGTGCCTTCGTGGTAAATAAAAAATGTGTTGGAGCTGGGGATTTAGCTCAGTGGTTCTGCCGCCTGCCTTGCAAGCGGAAGGATCCGAGTTCGATCCCCGGTACCAAAAAAAAATTTTTAAATATGTTCATCCACTGCAATCAATGTCCTTCTCTGATATTTAATGTTTGTCCATCCCCATTAACTCCCATGGACCTACACCTAGAAGGCAAGGTTGGACAGTTATAAACTCATCTATTAAAATTTGCTGGGATTTTCTCTCAGGGACAGTTATGTCCTTCTTCAGTTCTTTAGCACCCCATCCTCATCCTCTGGTTCACAGACATCACTACCAAAATATTATTTTAACTCAATAGATAATATCCTGATGACAAAATACAATCCATTTACTGCAATACATAATCTCCCTGTCTCCTGCCACAGATACATCTTGTTTTAGACCCACCTTGTCGCTTAATAAATGGGTGGCCATGTGTCCTGGGTTATTCCTTTTATTATAGAAAATTAGTCTCAAAGGTGATCTTGATTAGACATTGTGAAAGATAGAGTGATGTCTCTTCCAAATGACTGTGCTCTAATTCGTGAAACCTGTGACTACACTACCTTTCATGGAAAAAGGATTATCTTTCATGGAAAAGGGATCTTTGCAGACATTAAAAATATGGACCTTGAAGGCTGGGGGTATATCTCAGTGGTAGAACTCTTGCCTAGCATAGGTGAGGCCCCAGAACAAAAAAGAAATGAAAAAGAGAAGAGAAGAAAAAGAGAGAAAGAGAGAGAGAGAGACAGACAAACAGAAGCAGAGAGAGAGGCAAGAGGTGAGGCAAGGTGAGGGTGAGGGCAGGGCAAAGTGAAGAGAAGGAGGAAGGAAGGAAGGAGGGAAGGGAAGGGAAGGGAAGGGGAGGGGAGGGGAGGAGAGGAAAGGAAAGGAAAGGAAAGGAAAAGAAAGGAAAGGAAAGGAAAGGCAAGGCAAGGCAAGGCAAGGCAAGGCAAGGCAAGGAAGATAAAGACCTGTAGAGGTTATTATGGATTAATCTTGATCTGTAAAGGTTATTATGGATTAATTGCATGGACCCAATCTGGTCAAATGCAGATCCTGGGTGGGTCAGAGAGGTGTGGCAGAAAGGGAAAGTGGAGTGATCTCCAACAGGAGAGGTTCTCAACCTGGCTTTGAAGACAAAGGACAAGAATAAAAGTCAAAAACACTGGAGTCCCTTTAGAAACTGGAAGTAGTTCTTTGCTTGTGGCCAGCAAAGAAATGGACCCTTGGTCTTATAGCATAAGTGGTTAAATCCTGCCAACAGCCCAAATGAACAAGGGAATGAATCCTCCCCTGGAACCTTTGATTTTAACCTCCTGAAAGAAATATATGGCATAGTTCATTATCTTACAAAAGTAAAGAGTAGTGAGTTTGTTTAAGCTGTCAAATGTATATCAACAATAGAAAATTAATACAGACATTAATCATATGGTCATCACAGTGAGGAAACCATGTCAGAGCCGGTAACCATGGAACCTGCATGGTAAGAGCCCATATAATAAACCCACTTCAATTTCATAGTCAGACAAATGCACAGCGTAGCTAAAACCTACCCCTCCATCCCTTTTAGAATCTGTAACCACACCTTTCAGGTCTTGAAGAAGAGAATGGCAGTCTACTTTATGCACAGCAAGACATCAAGCAGGGCAGGTTTATGTCATTAAAGACTGAAAATTTAATTTCATCTCTTCAGAAGAACTAGTTTACAGATACACACAGAAATGACAATGTTGGCATTTTTGAAAGTATCATAATGTAGCTGAATGAAAATGAGTTATATGAAAGAAGAAACCACTTAAGTGTTTGGGGAAAAAGCTGCTTCAGCTGCTTCAGAGTTCCATTCATTGAATGCTGACTTCTGCAACTGCCTTTGCAGCTGTTTCAGGCTCCAGTACTTTGTTTTTTAATTTGACATTTTAGAAATTAGTTACTTTAGTTTTAACCAGCTCATTAATTGTTAAACAATAAAGTTCCTCTATTCAGGATATCATTTTTCTCTTTGCGAAAAAGGGAGCATAAGTTAGCATAAACATACACTGCTGAAAGTAGAGTAAAAGGCAAATTCTCTGCTGGTACAAAGATGTGATCCCCAAAAAGGTTCTGATGTGAGTCCTCCCATGGGCATAAATATGGGGATAGATGGGTAACAGCCTTTGTGAAGATGATGAGAACTGAGAACAGGGTGAAGATGATCAGAAAGTAAGGAACCCTATGTACTTCCCACCAGCCAGTACCATGAGCCTCACAGTGTGGTCCTAGACGACAACATCCTTCTGGGAACTTGTTACAAATGCAAATTCTTGGGTCTTACCCTAAGCTCAATGAATCAAAAACTCTGGGGGTAGAGCCCAAATTTCTACACTATAACAAAACCCCTGCAAATAATTCTTATGCATGCTAGGATTTTAGGAACAGTACCCTAACAAAATGTAGGAAATCACAGCCACTCCTTTTCTAAATTGTTCTCTTAGGTCTCTCTGAAATTGTCTTGTGAGATGCCTTCAGGAATAGAAAGAGTCTCCACTTATTAAGTTCCCACCCCTGAATGTTTTTTCTCTTAGGGAAATATGCACAAGTGATAGTTCTTACTCTATGTCCAATAAGCTTCCTAACATGGTGGGTGGCTAATCAGTGTAAAACAATAACTAATTGATGATATGGTAAGAATATGTTTAATGAGTAGGAATTCAAAAGAAAAGACAAAGTACTACATTATTTTGTCTCAAGTTCATTCAACTTGCTGTCTACTTTTCCGACTCTATTTGCTTGGTGGTAAACCTTATAGTGGAATATAGTTTATAAATGTACAGATTCATAAACCTGTTTCCTTCATATTTTCATAATTATATCCAAAGCATATTATTTTTTCAATAAAGGTTGCCCTATATCATTTTTACATAGAACTATAATAGTCTCCCAAGGAGCTAGAAACAAGTCTTGAAGATTAATGTCCAAATGATGGAAGGCTGATAGCTCCAGAGCTGAGCAATTTAGCAACTGAAACTATTTTCAAAAAACCACTATACTTATTAGCTGTTATCTTTTAGAAGGCAAGGTTTGTCAGACAAATATTAATGGGTGAAATCTTAATAATTTAGAGAGTATAGGACTCAAAATTTGCATGAAATTAAAAGACTTGGAGAAGAATGGCAACAAAATTGTCCTATATGATTGAAGGTTCTAAATATAGCTTAGGCATATGGCACTGTTGAATGGTTTAAATGTCCTTTAGAGTGAGATGTTGTTTATGTAATGCTGTTTTAAAGCGTTCTTTCTTCACTGCATACTTTAAATAATTACTACCACTTCTCTTCATGGTAAGATAGATTTGATTATTTTAATTCTTAGGATAATTGGTGTTTCCAGTAAATCCTAGAAAAATTCTGTGTGACTGAAAACAATGCTAATTCCAAGCAAAAAAAATTAAAGGAAAGATTTAGCTTCTGAAATTCACTACCAAGCACCTGAAAGTTCAAAAAGATAAAGAGCAAGGGATTCTTAGTGTATTAATGTGAAACTGGTTAATTCAGACTTCCCATGTACACCATAAGAAATTGTAAAGTAAGAATTGAGATACACTGTTTCTACAATTGAAGATGATGGCAAACTACAGCTTCCTATTTACTTTTATTTTACTCATCTCTGAAATTTCTTATGTACTTTGTCATTTTATAATAGCTTTAGTTATTTAAGTACCGTATTAGTCATTTATTTTTTTCAGTTCATATTTTTATCTAAAAGAATATATAGATATGTATATGAAAAATATTTCATTGAAGGCTGAAAGTTATTCTATGAAGTGCCTGCTGCTTCTCAACTGGTGCAGAAAAACACACATTGCTATTCAATTCTCTAAAATACTGGATAGTCATTAACTAAGGAAAAGGAGCTAAGTATTGTGGAACAAGATAAATATAAACAATAAACTTGATATGCCTAGGATTCTGTTTCCACACTTGAAAAATAAGAGACTTTCACTTGGATTAAGTTGAGAACCCCATCCAGCATTATATCCTGTGCATCCTCTTTACCAACATTAAAGATGTGTGTATGTGTGTTCCATGATACCTACAATTTTCAGAACTGTCCCTTCCAGGCCACATAGTCACACCTAAAGAGTGTTACTCTATCTACCAGTTTGTCCCTATGCCTCTTATAGGGCTCCTGAATGACCTTAAATCATAAACTGCTGACTCTCAGTTGTAACAACAAAGTATTTGTCATTTTCATCTTTAAAAGTTTCCTTTGAGAGTAGTTTCAGAAAAATTCCAACACAATTTCCTTGGGAGTTGGGACTGTAGACATATGCACAAAATATTAGAAAATTTTCAACCCATAGAAGTTGCAGAAAATACCTGAGTGGAACAGAAATTTTTGTGGAAAGAGTTTTGATGCATCTCAACTTCAGCTCTGTATGCATTTTGTATGAGACTGGTTACATTTGCTGCTTACAGCACAGAGTATGTTTCTCTAAAACTGAAAGAAATATCAAGATAAACTTCCCTTTTAAAATATACATGTTGGCAAAACTTGAAAATATTTGTTTCTCTTTCTACAAATCCTCAAAGCTATGTACAAAGAAACTTGAATTCAAATAAATCCTTGCCAGACCTTCTTTAAGAACAAAAAAATCACTTTTATAATCTCTGAAATATTTTAGATTAGATATTCATGAATAGCTCTCTTAACCCTCTGGGGTATCAGGAGATCTGCTCTATGCCAAAGGCTTTTGAAAGGCTTAATTGCTGCTCCGCTCTTTGCCTCTGCTTCTTGCCATAGAATATCTAATGTGTATTCCTTCCCAGAGGAAGCAGTGTCAGACATAGCCCTAAGGCCTCAAGTGTGTGCTTCTTTTAGTTGCTACACACAGGAGTTAGAAAGAAAACAAAGTCAGGAATATGTGTATTCCAGCTTTCATTCCCCATAAAAGCTCCCTAAACACACACACACACACACACACACACACACACACACACAGAGGCATAGGGAAGAGAAGAGAACAGAGGAGGAGAGAGGAGAGGAGGAGGAGGGGAGGGGGAGGGGAGGAGAGAGAAGCAAAAAATAAAAATATCTTCATGAAAAGAAGCACAAAACAGGAGCTCAGATGGATTCAGATCTCCATTCTACCACCAACAGAGGTGTGACATTAGGGAAAATTCCTAACCTCTCTAAACCATCATTTGCTTGGTCATAAAAGTGACAGTGTAAGATGCTTCCTTCTTTGGGTTGAAATGAAGTTTGCACAAAGTCATGTACCTTGCCCAGGGCAGGTGTGTCTAATTGAAGATATTTACCATCTCTTCCAACAATAATGCATTCCTGAATTCCCAAAAGAGATAGAGTCACAGAGAAATAGCCTCAGGAATATAAAATATTTAAAAACTGGATGTGGGTTACTCCCCAAACCCAATCTTTTTACTTGTAGAAAAGACTATGAACTTAGGTTTGGGAATTGTGGACTTGAACAAGAGGCAAGTGGAATAGTGTGGCTGTATAAAACTGACTGGGAATATACGTGATAATAGTTTTCCTGAATATAAACTAAGACAGTGAAGGTATGTCATTCTTTTTTCTTTACTATATTGTCACTGCACTACCATCCATGTTTTCTCAATCTCCCCCTTCCTTCTCCCAAATCTTGGCCCTTGGGCTGCTCTTACCTCACAACATATGACATCTCTACACTGGTTATGATATTCTGCCAGTGAACTTAGCAGAGGTTACTCCTCATCTTTAAAAAACATAGTACTTTCAAAAACTAATTCATCTACTTATCTTCTATATTGACCTTTGCCAAAAATAGCCTCGCCATACCACAGAGAATCTTCTTATAAGCAGAAGTCAAAATGATTTTACTCAAATCTTTGACTGTCACCTTGAGTTTTTAATGCTGACACTTCTAGTATATTTTTCAAATCCTTAAAAATGTTTTCTATTTTATTTCATATATATCTCAGTGTTAAGACTACACTTTGACAAGATAAGCATTTCTATCTATTCTTCATTTAGTTCAAAAGTAGGTTTCCAGGCTCTATTTCCCTTATGCATTACAAGATCAGGAAAAAAGGCTTTAGGTTGTCTCTAATGTCCTTAGGAGACTCCTTATGCTGTGTTATCAGGCATTAACAGTTCCAGCTATGGAAATCATTAGAATTTATTTTTACTGACAGTCTGGTAATTGACTCATAGCTCTCAAGAGTGGAGTTACTGGAAAAACAAAATGAGATCGCAAGCAAAAAAAAATTTAAATAATTAACCCCAGCAGAGCAAATTCTGCTCCTTGTCATCTTATTTACTGCTACTGACCAAAAAAACCTAGTATTTGGGCCTGGGATTTAACTCAGTGGTACCACGCCTGCCTCGCAAGTGAATGTCCCGAGTTCGATCTCCGGTACCAAAAAAAAAGAACCCAGTATTTGGATACATCCTCAAGTTTAGAGAAACCATCTGATTCTACCCTTCCATCCACTGAAGGAGTTCGGCTACTCTGGGCCTAATTGTTGTCTTGGCAGTTCCCTGTTTTTCCAATGTGTAATCCTCAAAACTTTAAAAATGCTAATAACTGCCAAGCAAAAAGTATCCATAGTCAAATTCTCTTGAAGAACAGTTAAAAACTTAAAGAAATGTTTGTGCTAAAATACTTATCCAAGACAAGCATGGTGGCACATGCCTATAATACCAGCTACTCTGGAGGCTAAGGCAGAAAGATTCTAAGTTTGAGGCAAGGCTTAGCAACTTAGTGATTTACTGAGACTCTCTCAAAATAAAAATAGTAACAATATTTTAAAAGAGCTGGGGATGTAACTCACTGGTAAGATGCTTGCCTAGTATCCACAAGGCCCTAGTTCAATCCTCATTACTGAAGGGGAGAAGAGACTTCTCAGAGAATTTAATACAGTAATATGTAATATGAATTTCTGAAGGAGAGGTACAGTAATCGAGTTCACAGCTTATAAATTTCTAGGAAACACTTCATTGTTTTCACTGAATGTACAATAAAGACTACTGGCAAAAATCTATATCAATATCACCAATTGAAAAATATTTTTAAACAAAAATATTCATTAAATATAATTTCATTAGTAAATACTAATTCATTCTTTACCAAGATTCTTTATTCATATATAAAGTTCAGAAATGAACCTATGTAGCTAGCTTTGTTAAAAACAAGTCTTAATAGCTATCATTTTTAAAATGTGGCTGTCAACAGTTGAATCAAGTAAATCAGTATCCAGATAGAATTTGTAATTACTACATTATTGATGTAATTTGACTTAAATAGGGTAATTGATTAGCTCGAAGAAGTAAATAATTTTATTAACCAGTTCTGGCCATCCTAGAGAAAAAAATTTATTAAAACAGAATTAGCATATCTGTAGAACTGTATCTGTGAGAACTTTCATAAACATGCAAAATATTCTGTAAATGTCAAATAGGATGCACAGAATCTTTGTTCATTAAAAGTATTTTTATTATGTTACTTGAATTATAATAGTTTCTAAACAATGAGGAACTATTTTTAATATCAAGGCTTTAGATCATGCTTAAATTAAAGATTTTGTAGTGAACTATGCTAACAAAAATCAAATAATTGGCCTGTTAGTACTAAAAATCAAAAGCTCTGATATTACAACTTATTGTTTTGTCGCAAAAGAAAGCCAAAACATCATTCTAGTTTATTTAGTGGATATTTTACTTTATAATGTAGTTTCTTTCTGTCACCTGTTGTTTACCTTTTATTTTCTCACTGGTAGTTTTTTTTGTCATTAAATGCTATTATTAAATTATATTTTTAATAATAGAAGAAAATATAAACACATTTGAATTTCCAATACCTCCCTTATTAATAAAAGATAATGCTAAGAGTATTGTAAGGATTAAGAAGGCATATAAGGTATATATACTCTAAACATTCTTGTACTGAACTAGCAAAAGATATGAATATAGGCATGATCATATTTTCCATATTAAGTTTAGAAGAAACTTTAGGAGGCATAAACAGGGGAGTTGAAATCAATAATAATTTATGTCTATTCTGATTTTGAAATCTAAAAGACATGTAATATAAAACTATCTTCTTTATATCTCAGTACAACAAAAATTATATAAACTAATTTTGGGGCTATAGAAACTTTTACTACTTCATCTCTGATTACATTTGATGTTATAGCCAGTATAATGATACATGAAAAAGAAATCAAAGGTAGATAGATTGAAAGTAGACAGTCATCTACTCAAAAAGAAAATGAATATGTAGAAAACTCTGAGGAACCTACCAATAATGCTAAGAACAACAGGTGAATTACATAATTAGTGTATTTCTGTATATTAGAAAAATTACATAATCTACTATATTTCTGTATATTAGCAGTGAACAATTGGAAAATGAATTTTTAAAAAAGGAATACTATGTGTAGGCATCTAAAGATATGAAATACTTGGAGTTAAAGGTATGAGCAAGATATTACCAAAAATCTGTCAAACATTTCTATGTAAAAGTAAAGATAAATAAATTAAGATAAACCAATTTCAAGGGTTGGTAGTTGAAATATCATACCCAAAAAGAGATATGGCCATTACCCCCAAATATATCCACAGATTTAATGTAATGTCAGTTAAAATCTGAGAAAGTGGTGAGGTAGGATTTAATAAATAAATAAATACAGGCCGAGGATTTAGCTCAGTGGTTTTGCCACCTGCTGCACAAGCGCAAGGACCCAAGTTCGATGCCCAGTATAAAAAAAAAAAGTAATAAATAAATACAAGTTTGTTTGAAAATTCAAATGGGTTCCAAAAAGTAAAAAAGTTTACAAAGCTTAATATAAATCTAAAAAATTAAGGATACCCTGTTTGTGTAGTAATAAAATGTATATCAATAACATAGTCAGAAATAATGCATAGTTTCCAATATACTTTTTCCCAAAAATATTCAAGATAATTCAGTGATGGTATAAAAATCTCTTTAATAAGTATTGCTAAAACAATTAGATACCTATGTAGAAAAACTATGAATCTTGATCTTAACTTTCACATCATACCCAAAAATTAATTCACAGTAAGACATAGAATATATCTTAAAAGTTAAAATTTTAAAAATCCTAGAAGTAAACAAAAAGAAATCTTTCCAACTTTGGGATAGGTAATCATTTCTTACACAGGCATAAACTATAGAAGAAAATAAATTTGAAATTATTAAAATTAAAAGCTTTCACTCTTTGAAAGACACGAGCTTAAAAAATTATGAATGGGGAGAAAATATTTGAAATGTACATTTGACAAAAGACTTGTATTTATAATATATAAAGAACTTTCACAGCTTAATAGCAAGCTAGAAATCTATCTATAAAATCATCCAAACATTTGGACATATATTTCACAAAGGAAAATATAAAAATAATTAATAACCAAATTTGAGTATGCTCATTATCATTTTTCATTAGGGAAATAATAATTATACCAAAATAAGAAAGCATTACAGACCCATTAGAATGGCTAAAATTAAAATTCCTGGCAAGGATATGGAGGAATGGGAATTCTCATATACTGCCAAAGGGAATGTAAAGTAATATGACCAATTTAGAAAATGGAAAATAATTTAACATTTTCCTATAAACTTAATCTGACTCTTATCATTCATCAAAGAAAATCCACTCATAGGTGTTTAACTAAGAGATATCAAAATATATAACAATACATGTTCATGTACATGAATGTTTCAATAGTAATACCCCAAAACTAAAAAAAAACAGGAATATCTATCATCTGGTAAATGGATAAGCAAACTTTACATATTCACACAACAGAATTCTACTAGTACTCAAAAGGAATGAAATATTATCACACTAAACAACATGTGGGAATTTCAAAATCACCATGAGAATGAAAAAAAGTCTAAAATAAGAGTATATATTATTCAATTTCATTTATATGAAATTCTAGAATAGGTTAAATTACAATCACAAAAAGCAGATTTGGGATTGCCTGCTCTGGGATCAGAGAAGTTGCTGAGTACGAATTACTTGAAAAAAAATAATGGAAATGTTCTGTATCTTTGTAGTCATGGTTTACTAATATGGACATTTGTCAAAATTTGTTGAAAATACTTACAGGGGTGCATTTTACAGTCCAAAAATTATATCACAATAAAGTGGATTGAAAGGAGAAGACGAAAAGAAGCTCATGCCCGATCGAGCTCCAGAATAGACAGCAGCTGTCTTTCTAGTATGTAAGGAAAGCAAAGTTATGCCTCCCTTCCTTGGTGGCACCTATAGAGTCAAGATCCCCAATGTAAAGTTGTGTGGCCTATATTGAGTTCAAGGGCCCCGAGAAAATCACAGAAGTTCACAGGCCAAGCATGTCTTGGAAGCAGTAAAATTGCCCTCTGCCTCAAGGGTAATGAGGAATTAGAAGAAGCCTTAAGACTGCTGCACAGACAATTATGTGACTCTACACGGTGTACAAGTAATAGAGAAATCCCTTGCAGCATAAAGGACAATAGGACCTCTGACAGGAGTGAGAGAGCAGTCACTGTGCATGTACTCAGAATTGGGTACCAGATGAGGCACCCGTGAAGCAAGTGGCTCCCAATGTAGAGCAATACTGTGATCCAGTTCTCTCCACGTCAAAGGCGTGGGCAGCTACAGTCTCTCAGACATCAGACATAGTTCTAGGGGAAGGAAGCAAGAACCCCAAACTGCTACCTCTCCTGTGGTGGGGATGTAGAACAGTTATTGAAATGGTTATAGAAAAAAAAGAAAATGCATTTTTCACATCTGAGCTTTGCGGGTGTTGTACCGGGCATTGAATGAATTTTAGGCAGGTGCCCCACACAGAGGCTACATCTAAGATTTAGGCCTGACATTTGTATTTTGTACATCTATGATTTTCAAAGGAATTTTTATAATAGGTAGACTTTTCCTTTTTTAAAAAATGAGGAGCACAATATGAATCACAATTATTTCTGAAAAGTAATCCCCTTAGTGTTCTGTGGTGCTGAGGATTGAACAAAGGTGTCTTGTACATGTTAGGTGAGTGCTTTATCACTGAGCTACATCCCAAGAACTTTTAAAATTGATTCTCATAGCAATGAAAAATCATTAATTTCAATGACATGCATATACCTCCAGGGTGCCACAGAATGGGCACTTTTTCTCCTTTTCTCTTCAAATGTTAAATACTTCATGATTAATTTCTGGTAACAGGAAAAAAGCAAACATTTTATTATCTTGTATAAAGTACATCACATCTGAATTTCAGGTTTCTTTTCTATCAATTAAAAATAATACCAAGTGGGCTGGGGATTTAGCTCAGTGTTTCCAGCACCTGCTTCACGAGTGCAAGGTTCCAAGTTCAATCCATGGTACCAAAAATAACAAAAAACAAAAAACAAACACCAAGATTGCCATAAGAATTAAATAAGAGTGCATTTATAGCTAAGTGGATGCACATTGAGGCAATACTTTTAAGTGAAATAAATAGGACACACATGTGTAAATACCAAATAGTCTCTCTGGTGTGAGAAACTGAAAGTGTAAATAAGGACTAAAATGTATAATAGGTAATGTGAAATAGGAAGAAAAGGGGCAAAGGGGAAGGAAGTGGGAGGGCTAGGGGAAAGGATAGAAGGGAATGGGATTAATATGAGAAAATGGAAAAATAGGAACAAAATCTTTGTAAATAGGGAGGAAAGGAGGGGTTGAAGGAAGGGCTGGGCAAGGTTGAAAAATAAGAACCAAGAGAGACTATGTAAAGGTGCAAATTTCCAATGATGAATGTCATTATATTGTATACCTAAAATGTACCAATGATTAGAATGAATAATCGATAATGCAAAATAGGAAGAAAAGGTCCAAAGGGGTAGGGGTAGTGGGAGGGGCAGGGGAAAGGAAAGAAGGGAAAGGAAAAAATGCTGAGAGAAGGAAAAAATGGAAATAAAGTCTTTGTAAATAGGGAAGGGTGGAGGGGGTGAAGGGAGGGCTAGGAATGGGGAAAAAATAAGAACCAAGATGCATTATGTAAGGGTACAATTCCCAATGAGAAATGTAATTGTGTTGTATACCTACAATGTACCAATAAAAGAATTTAATACAAAAAAAAAAGAGTGCCGGGGATTTAGCTCAGTGGTTTCACCGCCTGCTGTGCAAGTGCAAGGATCTGAGTTCAATCCCTGCTACCAAAAAAAAAAAAAAAAAAGAATTAAAGAAGAAAGAAGGTATATTTTCTAAACATTCATGCATTGAGAAGTGAAAACTATTGATATAGACATTATCAAGTTTTGATATATCTTGACTTTCTTATGAAAATAAGCAAACTTGAAGTCCTCCAGCTAACTTAACAAACCTCCTGCTGCTTCTCACAGCTGAGGTGCAGAGGGGTCCAAAAGCCCTAAGTATAGGAGATACACACAGAGAAGGAGAGGAGAGGAGTAGATTCAAACTCCAACTTGACCATCTGCTTCCGAAGGGAGAGCCAAACACTTGCTAATAACTTGCCCCCAAATATTAGTCTTGTGGGGAAATATGAGGATATTTTAATTGAAAAGCATTAAAGGCACAAGAACCATACATGGAAGCTTCAATCAGAAGTCAAAATTAACCATCATCAATTTGATTAGTTGCCTCCTAAAGGTCATTCCCTTCCACTCCACTCCATTTCTAAACTACTTTCATATATATCATTGTAGCAGCACCATTAGATCTGCAGGTAAGGCCTATTTCTTTCTTCACACCAATTTTTCATTTATTTCTCCTTATTCTGTAATTTACTATCAATTTAATAATGGATAAACAATATTTTCTTCATTTCTGCTATATTTTATGTGACATATTTCACAACTAAAGTGAAACTTTATCATATGAAAATATTTCTTAAATTGATTTCTCATATTTTATATTTTCTAATAATCACAAAGCATACAGATAATTCTATGAAAAAATAAAATTGGCTTAAAATTTGTGCCATAAAATAGGACTTGGTTAACAGATAGCAAACAAATATGATTACTGTGATTTTAAGATTGACTTTTAAATTTAGTAATGTGAATGCTTAAGAGATGTGAATGATAGATTCCCAAAGGTAAATGGGTCTTACCAGAAGAGCAACATCTTTTCAACTTCTCTCATTTAAGATTTTGAGAGCTTTTGTGTTAGAACAGTGGGTCTCCACCAGAGGGTGAGGAGGATGTGAGGAGGAGAATTAGGAATATCATCACAAAAATGAAAGATTATTATTAGGGGAGATTTTTCAAATTTCATGTGTCTTCCTTACATCTCAGAATTTTGATTAACTGAGAGGGAGAGAGTGTAAACACTAGAAAGTTCATGGAGTGAGTTTAATATATGTGTTCTACTCCCACTTTGCATTTCTCATCACCAGGCCTAGAAGCACTATACTATTCATCCTGCTGATGCATTCAGTGGGCTTCACTGAGCAACAGACAAGGTAGAAGGAAAGGAACCAGCCGTATAGAGTGCTACTTCTGAAGGCAAGAGTCACTGCACTGGCCACTTGTGCAGTGGGACTCAGGAGGATCAATAGGAGGGACAGCTCTAGAATTTCCAATTTTAATTTCATTTCTTCAAATAAGATTCAGGGAATTAGAAGGAATTCAGTGATTCTAAGAAAGTAATGATCTAAATTGATTCCAAGGACCCTGAAAGAAGATATTTCTGGTTTGCAAATGGTGTTCTTTTGCAATGTGTAGTATCATGGCAGTAAGTATTCTCAATATGTCATGCTCTATGATTGACAGCCCTAGGGACTGTTTGCTCAGAAATACACTTCACAGCAGAAGTGACCCATAAGCCATTTACTATCTTTAGTCTGTTATTACTCAGAAAACTTGTATTAACTATTGCAAGATTGAAAAGCTGGGAAAATCTTCAAACTATGCAGCAATTATAGATCCATTTATAACATTTGAATACTAAAACAGTAGGTGAGAGGATGGTACAGCCATATTATTCTCTAAGTTTGGATTTTTATATCTCTCATTTCCCAAGAGAAAAATCATGGGCTATATATCTTACTTCATGTGTAATTAAAATACTCTATATTTTAATAATGAGAAATACAAATTGTAAATTAATTGCAGATAACCTCAAAGATTAGAAGTTCCAGGTCCAGAGATTTAGCTTAGTCATTTTACTGACTGCCTCACAATGGGAAGGACCCGAGTTCAATGCCCGGTACCAAAAAAAAAAAAAAAGAAGTTGCAAATTGACAATATATAAACCACACGAGGCTCACAGACATATGGCATGATTGTCCAGAATTTTTTAAATATATGAATGTGTTTTTTAAAGTTTCTACCCATGAATATTTTATTATTCATCCTTAAAGATAAGAATGAGCTCTTTAACATAACCACATGAACCTTTTATTTTAAAACTAAATAATTCCTTGATATCAAATACCCAGTCAGCATTTCCTTAATGTTGTCATTTCTAAAAATCAGAATTCATATAAATACACACATTGAAATTGTTTAATGTATCCTTTAAATCTCTTTTGGTCCATAAATCCCTACTCTATCTCTTTTCAGCCCTTTGCAATTATTTGTTGAAGAAACTGTTGTTGATCCTATAGCTCCCTACAGTCTGGATATTGCCGATTGCATCCCCGTGGTGTAGTTTAACGAGTTGCTGTGTGGCTGTATCCTTGTAAATTGGGAGCTGGATCTAGAAGTTATATTGTGGTAACATTCAATTTTTTTAACAGGACAATTTCAGAGCTACTGATTTGTTCTTCCGTCATCTTTCTTTCTATGGGATTAAAAGTCTGTGATGCTCAATGTCTAGATATGGCAGCATTTTTAAATGAAGATTTCATAGAAATTTCTGGATGCATGATTTGTTTGGTTAAAAAAAAAAGCAAAAGCTAATAGCAGGTACCCACTATAGATGGTGTAGGAGTTCCCAATAGTCCCCACAAACTCATGCTCCAGTGACCTACACTGGCTCACTTCCTCATTTATATCCTCTGCATATCTCCTATAGAGCTTTAAATTTCCTACATCCCATGTAGAACTTTTTGCCTAAATTAAAACAACATAAAGTGTTAAAATTTTTGATTTGTTTTACTTAAAGTAGTAAACATAGAATTAGAATAGAATAATGAAGAACTATTGGGACTATGTATATGTAGAAGAATGGAGTTTTTTGTAGTAGAATGTAAAAACTAATATGTATGGGTGACTAGCAAGTGAATGTGTCATTTGTAAAGGATTCATAGTTTGAATATATACTACATAAGTATGACAACTCAAGGAGAATATAGCAATCTTTCAAGTATTTTCTAGCAAGGACTGAGATATTTTATCCATGTTCAGTCTAAAATCACAATAGATTTCATTTACTCTAGTCTAGTAAGATCAAAATATCATTTTCTAAATACAGTTTTACTCTGCCAAGGTATAAATAATTTTTGTCTAACTAAATCACTGTTTCATCTGTCTAACCTTCAACTCTCAGTTATCAATTATCAGTCCCTGATACTAAGATGCCTTTGGGTTTTCATAGTAAGTTCTCTGGTCATTTGAATTTGTTTTATTTATTCATAAATACCAAGAGATTTTTTTTAAAAATTGCAAATAATGTCCCAAAGAAGAAAGTAAAAATCATCAAATCCAAGTTAAAACCTCAGTTAAATGCATAGAATAGAAGGACAAATGTTCTCCAGTTCAGTTAACCACAATGCTTAAACAGTAAAACTTTTGAAATGGTAGAATCACTCTACTCCTAGACAATCTTACTCCATGTTATTTTTGGTTCTTATTCTCCAAGACTTGTCTGATCAATAAAGATCATTCTAGCTTAACAGATATTAACATAGTTAATTCTTCACTGAAGGAAACTTTATATTTCTACTATCAGAATTTGGGAAAAGTATAACATTTTGAGAAAAGAAAAGAAAGAATTCTGAAGTGTTATTTTGGGGTTTTTTTGTTGTTGCTGTGAAGATGGTTTTGTTGTTGTTGTTGTTGTTTGTTTGTTTGTTTTGCTTGAGACAGGGACTGGCTATGTAGTCCCGGGCTGACCTTGAACTCACTCATAGCCCAGGCTGGTCTCGAACTCCTAACAATACTCCTGATTCAACCTCCCGACTACTGGGATTATAGGCACAGACCATGAACACTCAGCTGTCTGAAGTGTTATTAACAAAAACATTCTATGTGATATTCTACAGACAAGAAACTCAGTAAGAACATTCCAGTCAACTCCACAAGTGATCTCTGGGGACATTTTTGGAGGAATTATTTGTGTTCCAAAGCAACTGTGGGAATTCTGTGTTCGTCTGTCAGAAAAGGTACAGCATATTCAGGAAAAGACAGTCACAAGAAAAAATAAATTTAGTTAGACTTTTTTACATTTAGACATTGCAGCCACACCTGTCAGACATAGATTAATCCATTAAATGTTGGTTAGACACTTATTTTGTAGTAAAATGTTTAAAAAGTGTGACACTGTTTTTGAAAAGTAATCTAGTGAGAGTGGCAGACTCAAAAAAGGAATATAAAAGGTGACAAATGGTAACACAAACATCAACAAAATTGTTTCTAGAACAAAGTGAGTGAATTGTTTTGCCTAAGGAAGTCAAGAAAATAGTCATAAATGGTGTTGATCTTGAAGTGAAACAATTAATGACAAGAAGGTACAAATAAATTAATGTACATGCATGTCATATATATCACAGAAAATAGAAGTTTTTGAATATAAATCAAATGGTTGGCCGCTGGCATTAAGTGGCTCAACATTGTCAGAGTTGGCATCTCTAAAATTATATTGCTCCCTTGTGTTTGTAATATCAGTCAGAAAATAGCTGCTGTAACTGCAGAAGTCACACATGTATTCAAGGCAGGAAAAATAAATGAAGGGTTTTATCAATGATATCTGTCCTCTTCTTTCATGAAAATAAAACATTTCATTGAAACTACCAGTAAAGTGTAACATCTTACCAGCAAGAACACTGTTCATAACTAGCAGCGGTGAAGTCCAGGAATGGAAATAGTTCACTGGCATTTATATGTAATATTTTTTTCAAAAAATAGAGAGATGAATAGTAGATAAGGTACAAATTACAATGTGCCATCATATCTTCAAGAGGTGGACAGAAAATAGTGATAATATGACAAGTGAAAATATCCATCAAGAATGAGGGAGAAATAGGAAAAAGTGACCTCTCACACTGTAACATAAGATAGTGATTCTGTACAGCAAAGAAAAAAGGAGTTATGGTGGAAATGAACACAAAAAGGACTTCTGTACTGAAGTAAGATGCAAATAGTAATACTAAACCAAGCAATTGGGAAACATGGATGTAAACCTGAATAAATGAACTTTGCCTGTATAAAATGATGATAGTAACTATTACTACTTTTGTAAGATTAACACATAGACAAGCTAAAATCTTAAATAACAATAATATGTATGATTAGATAGGATAATGAGAACTACATCATTCTAAGTTTCTCATATGCTTCAGGTGGAAGATCATTACACTGAATAATTTTTTTATTAGTAAAATATACATGTCAAAATTTTAAGGATGGCCATTAAACAAGAATGTTCCTGCTTGTTCTTCAGCCTTCTGCCCTCCTGCTTCGATCCTGAACGGGTCTTAAACTTGGTAACAAGGAGAAGGAAAGATGCATACCAGGCCACTTAAGAGAGAGTACCACACGTGTTCCAGCAGAGGCAGTCCATTCAGGATGGAAGGAAGATGTCCCTCTGTGTCTCTCTCTGTCTCCCTCTCCCCCTCCCTCTGCCTCTCCCTCTCCCTCCTCTCCCTCTCCCTTTCTTCTTTTTAATATTGAGGATTGAAGCCAGGATTTTCTCAGCTACATCCCAATCCCATCCCCCTTTTTAAATTTGAGACAAGAGTCTTGCTATGTTGCCCGAGCTAGGGTCAAACTCTCAATTTTCTTGCCTCAGCCCAGAACACTAGGATTACAGGCATGTACCATCATTCCTGACTATATTTTGTATGGCTCCCAAATGCTGGATGGATTAGAATCATCTGGGGAATTTGGTAAATGTACACATACCATGACCTCTCCTATTCAAGTTTTACTATATATATATGTATATATATAATATATGTATGTATATGTCTCAGAGATCCAGCCTTCCTCTCTCTTTCTTCCATCTACTTCCATGGCTAAAATCTCAGACAGTGGATGTTTTCTATTGTTGTGTAATAAATTACTCCTCATTTTAGAAGCTTAAAATAGTAATGTTTATTACCTCAGAATATCTATAGCTCAGGAAATCATTCAGGTGTGGCTAGCCCTTCTGCTTCAAAGTCTCTCAGCAGGCTGTAGTCAATATTTTATCTGGGGTGGCACTCATTTTAAGGCTTGAGTCATCTCAGGCTTACCCTGTTATGGTGGACAGAATGGGATCTTTCTCAGGTCATTGGGCAACAAGACCTAGTTTCTTATTGGCTGTTGACCACCCTCAGCTCCTTGCTACTTAGACCTCTCCACAGCCCAGATCACAGTGTGACAGCTGTATCATGCTGGTCAATGTCTGTCCCTCTTTGCTTTAGAGGGTCACTATCTTAGAAGTCTGTTCACTATACTAACATCTTTGAAAAGATAATAAGAAATAAAGGCAGTAAGATGAGCAGAACTGTGAGAGACTCCTGAAGAATGCTGCTCCAACAAGTTATTAGTTTAAAACAAATAAATGACCCTCAGCAGTTTAGTAGATTTAATGAAAGGATATAGATATGTCATAAAATTGTTAAGAATGCCTAGGAAAAAACAGACATAGAACAATGATTTACCAGAGAACTTGATCACCAAGATAGATGATACCTCTACCACTGATTAGGAGAGAATTTATACCACAAGGACAAGTTCTAGAATATTCTACCTGAATCATGATCAGAACATTTGGCAATAGTTGGCTAAATTATAAAGTTGCTACAATGACTGAGGCTCTCAAAGTATATATCTCAAGCTTAATGGTGTCGCATCCTCTCTCTTCATTCAAGAGATTAACAGGGATTACATTATTTCAACTACCTTAGCAATGGGAATATCTCAGAAATAGCTTTTTTGTTTAGTTTTTTATCTAAAATTCAAGAAAGTATGTCAGAAGACTTCAGAAATGGCTGTCTGGAGGAACAATCCTCACGCCTATAACATTTTTCCAAAAAGTCACATCTTTCAAAGATGCTATTCATTGTGTTTTACTCCTTTCATTTGAAAACTCTCCCTCTCTTATGTGAGAAAAGATTTTTCTCCTCAGACTCTTTTTTCATTATGCAAACCAAGCACTTCAGAAGCGGATGAAATCTATACCCAAAAGTGAAAGTGAAAATGTTGACGTAATTTCCAAACTCTTAGGTAGCCTCATGCCAAATATTTCATTTCTCCTCTGGGAAAGGAAGGGAGAGTAGAAACAATTACTCCTGTTATGTTTTTATCCTGTGTTACAAGGTAACAAAGATAGCAGTAGTATTCATCAGCACTTGTTAAAAAATAAATTTTGTTTGTTGGTATTGTTAAATTTTCCTATAATTAAAAACTATATGAGCAATTGACCTAATAAAAGTTCTGGGCCTATTTCTGAAATAGTAATCTTGGGAGAAATTAGCAAGGAGAAGAAAACTATAGTTTCTGATAATAGAAGGAAAGGGGATGTTTTAATATTAGACACTGTTCATAGTCAGTGTTCATCCTGCTTAACACTGTGAGATTTTCCAACCTTACTGAATTTCTTCTTTTCCCCTTAAAATACCAAAGTAAGCATCCCAATGTCTTGTTTCAAAATGGTTACCCGCCAGTGTCTCATCAACAGTTGTATCCAGCCCATGGGAAGAAACCTTGGTGTTCATAGCATGAGAACAAGGCTCAGAGACTAGACTGTGGAGACAGGATGTTGGTGCTATTAATTATTTCTTGATCCACTGTATTGCCAATAAAATCCCTTTGGTCATTAACTTAGTTAGCTTACATAGTTGTGTTAGGGTAGTTTAGGGAAGGTCATATTTCTGATATTAGCCAGAAAAATATAGCAAGCCAAACTTTGTCTATGGTTTCTCTCAAGAAGACTTCTTCTAGGTCTAAATTAACACTTCATCCTTCATAGGCAAGGACTACCTCCTCACTTCTTTCGCATCACTTTGACACTAATTCTGAGAATTCATTCATCTAGAATTTAAGTGGACTATCTTTCCTTTTCCACAGGAGAGAGGTTCTTCAATATTATAACTACAGAATTCTGAATTTAGCATGGCCCTGCTGTATCATGGTTTAGGTCTAGGATGCCTCCCCAAAGTCTCATGTGTTTGGAAGGTGATTGGTTTCTGAGTGTGTTACAGCTGACTTGCTCTTAGGTGGTAGGGCCTGGTTGGAAGAGGTGGGTCACTGAGTGTGTGACCTGGAAAAGTATATTTTTTTTCCAAGCTCTTTCTTTTTCTCTCTTCATCCTTGCTGCCATGACGTGAACAGCTTCCCTCTGTGGCAAGTTCATCCACCGTGGCATTTCTGTATTCAGCTCCCAATCATAGGCTGAAACTTCTGAAACTGTAAGCCAAAGTAAACTTCTCCTCCTTTAAGTTGTGCATGTCAGGTATTTTGTCTCAACGACTAGAAAAGTGGCTAAGACAGCCTCTGATTTCTGAAATTTCATGTTTTGCCTTGAATGTACACCCTGGTTTGTGGCTTTATTGCATACATAGATGGGTTTTAATTGATAGTTTCTTTTTTGTATGGCTGGAAATTCTTTTCTGGATTTCTGTACATTGTCATAAGGCATAGGTTCAAAATGGCTTTTATTAGAGGAAGAGAAAATTCAGAAGGCTAGAGTCTGGACAGAAATCTACTTGATCCCTTGATTTCACTATCTTTCCTCGGAGCAACTTGCCAGAGCTATACTATATGAAAAATACAACATGAGCTCCAGTGCATGCTTGAGATCACTCCCTTCATGGGTCTCTGTTCTTAAGAAGCATGCATATCAATGAAGAAATAAAAAGTTACTTGGCACCAGGTAAGCTATTTACAAGAGTGCCCTGGAATCCACAGTTGCCAAATTCCCAGGGAGCTTGCATCCCATGGCATAGTAGTCCTCTCTGCCCCTACAAGAACACAGATGGAGGAAACTTTTGCCCCATGACGAATGAGTTGCCTAGATTTGGTCTTCTTTCTCTAGCAGAAAAGTCAGGCCAGTTCTCACCAGTTCATTGACCAAGAGACTCAGCAGAAACTAACAAGATTGCTTTCAAGTAATTCTGCTTATTTTACCATAATCTCCTTTGTCTTTCTCTACCACACACCCCACATATAAAAAGACTGAATTAAGAAAGACTTTTTATAATAGTCTAAGATCCAGCTGGACCTAAATCCATGTAGAAGACATTTGTTTGTTTGTTTTGAGACAGGATAAGAAAATAGTTGTGTGATAGTCTTTCAAATAAATCATCATTTATGCATGTAATAGATAATGAACACACTATCTTCAAAGCTGTGACTTTTGGCAATGTCAGTGGATAAAATATCATAAGGAAGGATCCAAACTTCAAGCAAACAAATTGGAAACATTAGTGAGCTTTACATACTCTGTGGGCTTCCCTCCTTCTTTTAATAAACTTCAAGAAAAATGGCTCTGCTCTGTATTTGACTTTCTCACACTAATGAACAACTTTTAATACCACAGGCCAGAGTGTGTCTCAGCAGAGATGAGGCAGAAAGATAGTGAAGTACCATGCTTTAAAAATACTGGTCCTGAATAGGAACTAAGCAGTAATTTCCATTCCTTCTGAGAGAAATGAAGGAAGAAAATTTTCATTTTAAATCTTGGTGTAGTAGGAGAAGAAAATAAAACAAAAAATCCTGCTGTTTAATTTTTCCAACTAAGTATAACTTTCTTCTATATTTATATCTTTTCCATACTCTTAGGTACACACTAAGATGTAAACCTTCCATCTAGTCAAATCCATGCAAACCTATAGGTTTGTAATACAATTCCCACATGTAAATTGAAAGAAGCCAATCTAATCTTGATAAATAAATGTCACTAAGATGACACACCAAATGTTGGTCTTTTTCGCATGGGTCTAACAGAATGTTAATTTTTAAAAATTCAGAAATCTTATTTAAATCTTGCTATAATCTTTGTATGTGCTTTTAAAAGCTGCAATACTGTTACTCTCAAAAATTTTTAAAGTCCTGAACTAAATTGCTGGTTGTTAATGTATACAGCTTGATAATTTATCCTTTGTGAATCATTCAAAGTTTTATAGATTTAGAAAAAGCTATATATTCATCCAGATTACCCCAGTGTGTAAATTACGTCCTGGGAGTGAAGTAAGTATACTGAGCAGAGTATTAACTCCTTCTGGCCACAGGGCTATAATTGAGGAAATTACTGCTCTAGCATGGTATATAGCACTGTAGGGAAGAAAAAGTTGGAATATCTCCCCAACTTATAAAATTAACTTCCTAACAATGATTTATACAGGCGATGTTGCTAATTTGCATTTTTAAATGCTGGATTAGACAGTAAGCATTTGCTAGTTTTTTCTTTTAATTTGAATGAAGTTTAGGCTTTTAATGTCTAGTTCAAAATTGCTTGCAGTGCGTATGGCAAAACGTTAATTCCTCCAGGTATTAATAGATATTTCATACACATAAAAAGTGAGAGACAGCTCTTGGATGAGTCAGTTTGGTAAATCCAACATCTCATAAAGTTAAGCAAGATTTTAATGAACAAAATTGAATTCTATTTTAATAAAGTACAATGAATTCTGGTTTTTCTAATGATGAAATGCATTATGAAGCATTTCTCCAATACAGATTGCCAAGTTTTTTTATTTAAACAAAATATTCATTAGTGTTTTATAAAAGACTAGGTGCTAGGAAAACAGCATATAGAAAACAGGCAGTCTTTTCTATCACAAAATTTTTTATATTTATGAATCCTTTTCCATTTACACAGCATTAAAGTGGCCTGGTAGTGAAGACAGTCCTTATATTTTTCAATTCCATTCACAGATGGGGAAATGAGTATGTTAATAAAATAAAACATGTTTAATGACTTGACAAAAGCAAGTATGGAAAATAGAATGACCCATTCTTTATTCTTATTCTGAAGATATATTAGTAACAAGTACTTTAAATACTCCCCTTACATAGGTTTTATTACCTAAAAGTATACAAGATAAAATATTTTAAAAGTTATTTAGGTATCTTGGGATTCTATTTGAACTCCTATGAAAAAAGTTTTAATACATCCAAGATCATGTCTTTCAAGACAAAAAAACTAAAAATCTGTAAAACTAAAAGGCATGACCTTGAACATGTTAGAACTTTTTAATATGGAAAATTAAAATAGAATCCCAAATAAACAGATGAGCTTTTCAATATTTTGCCCCATACAATTAAGAAAAATTATATAAGTCAAGAGTTAGAGTTAAAGCACAAATAGAAAAAGTTGAGAAACACACAGGTACTTGAGGGAATATAAATAATTACACTGAAAAGAATTCAAATAAAAGAGGACACCTACAAAGATTTGAAGTAGAGAGCCATGGAGGCAAATTAGAGCTAGTGACATATAAAGAATGCTTAGAGTCCACTCTCCAGGATCTGCAGGTACTTGAAATGGTAAAGTCTGCAAATCCCCAAGGCAAGAAACCAAGCATAGCAGTGGCAACTAGGCTGCATTTACAGTGCCTGGCCAACCAGTCAGGGGAGTCTTGATCCTAGCACTGATTATAACACAGGTCCAGCAAAAAAGTGACATCCTGGGACAGCATCTGCCCCATCCCTCAGGGAAGAAGCTAAGGACCACAGCGATGTTCAGGCTCATGAATGTGGCACTCACCCGGGCACTGCTTACAACTTAGATCTGGCAGGAACACTATCCTGGGAGAGTCTCTAACACCACCCCTTCCCAGAAAAGCAAAGCACAAGTGAAGTAGCAGGTCTGAAGTTAGTGGTGACCAGCAGAATAGTTGAGAAACTCATGATAGTGATTGCAGCTCAGGTCTAGTGAAGGTACCATGTTGGGAAAGTGTCTAGCCTCCTGGGGGAAAGGGGCCAAGTGTGCAGTGGTGGAGGCAGGGCTGCTGCATTAGGACCCAGCCAAGCAGGGACACACTTACCCCCATTTGTCTGGGCTCTCTTCACACTGGGAGACAGAGACCAGCAAGGGACACACTCACAGGAGAAAGCTGGACAAATTAGGACATTAATGAAGGTATGCTCCAGAAAAATCAGAGGAGAGTGATTGAGATAGGACTGATGAGCCCTAGGGAGAGAAAAGAACAAGGTCACAGTCATGCATAGGGATCTGGAATCAGGCAGGCAATGCAGTGGCTTTGATGCAAATGCCACAAAGGCCATATCTCTCACAGGATCCATCCCACTGCCCACTACAGCCAGCTGACTTAGGAGCGTATGTGTGCTCTTTCCCAATGGCTCCTGGGCACTGCTGAGCTCCAAGCAGAAAGGTTCACCAAGCTCCAGGTGCCACTGAATTTGCAGGCTGGATGGAGAATCTGAGAGGAGGGTACAAAGAGTTGAGAGTGTACAGAATTTCAGAGACAAATAGCAGAGGTAATGAAAATTGTACAGAGCACTCACCCAGTGCGGTGTGGAGGGAACTGGTATAAACAGCTGCAGGGATGGCAGTAGAGAGAAGGGGACAGGGATCAGTGGAGGGCTGGGTGTTTGAGCAATTTTACTCTGCATGCCCCTTCTCCAAAACAATTGAGAGCATCTGATCATCAGACAGAAACAAAAATATCTGGCTAGTTACACCCACAGAAGCACAGCTGAAACATGAGAGTTCTACATATAAAGGGAACCAGAAGCTGACTTGGTGGCCAGAGAGCACATTACTTTTGTGTCTTTGTGTGTGTGTATTCTTTCTTTTCTTTTTATCTTTCATTTGTTTTATATATGTGAGGTGTTTGTGAAATGAAGTATAAGAATTAGATAGTGCTTTAGTTTTAAATCACAAAGACAATGAAAGCATGAAAGACTATGGTAACAAGACATATTCAACTCCCCAATTCCTCAGTTCCCCAAAGACAGATCACACAGGCACTGAAGTGAATGTTATAGGCAAGCGTTAAAATGCTTGAAGAGATCAAAGGCGAACTAAATAACAAATCCATATGATATTTAATGAGTTTAAAGAACATTTAATTAAAGAGACAAAGAACTTAATATACTGTTCTTTGAGTTTAAAGAGGATATAAACAGCTGACTGAACTAAACGAGATTATACGAGAAATGAATGATCATTGTGGTAAATTAGAAATTATAAAAAAATCAGAGCAGAAATCCATGATAAGAAAGATTCAATTGAAAATATGGCTGGCAGATAAACCAATGTGAAGAAAAAGTCTCAAAACTGGAAAACAAGGTTGATATAGTAGATCATGTACTCACTGCTACCCTAAAAACAATGAAACACCATGGAAAATCCAACAGCTGCTAGATGACAAAATAAAACTAAGAATTATTGGAGTAAAGGAAAGATTAGAGGATGGCTAATAATGCACTGACTAAAATCATAACATAAATTTTTCTAAATCCAAGGAAAGAATTCCATTTGTAAATGAGGCTTAAATAACCCTAAGTAACCACAACTAGAAAGAACAATTCCATCATAGTAAAAACTCCAGAAATTCAACAAAAGGAATACTAAAAGCTGTTAGAGGTAAACAGCAAGTAACCTATAAAGGCCAGACTATCAGAATAATAGCATATTTCTCAGCAGAAATTTTAAAGGCCAGGAGATCTTGAAATGAAGTTTTTTAAGCCCTAAAGAAAACAATTGTCAACTTTAGCTTGTATATCCTGCACAAGTATCCTTCAAAACTGATGAAGAAATAAAAACCTTCCATTGACAAAGAAATTATAAAGAAATTCATGACCATTAAGCCAGCATTGCAGAAAATACTTGAGGAACTCAAAGAAGCAGAGAGGCCAGCAGCACCAAAGTGCCCAATGAAAAGTGTACATGTAACTGGGAGAGGAGTTAAACAAAAGAAAAAAAAAAGGAATCAACACTGAGAAAATATTTCAATGACAAGATTTAGTAAATAACTCTCAATTTTAGTGGTCTTAACTTTCCAATCTGTTATGGCTTCTGTTAAATAACCCCTACAGCCTCATGCAGTCATTGTTGGGGGGGGGGGTTCAGAGGTGGCTGGATCTAGAGGTGTGTTGCTACAATTGATTCATGGTGTAATGTTAGGATCAAGGCCACTAGGATTAAGGTTATGAGCGCTACCTGCCCTAAGAAGTCTGGATAAAATATAAGGTACATAAAGTTGTAGTCATACCTTGCTTGCTTTGCTACCTTCTGGCTGCCATGAACCGTTTCTTCTCTGTAATGCTTATCTGCCATGCCACCCTGCCTTAGTGCCAGGTGACTATGAACTGAAACCTCTATAAACCATAAGTCAGATAAACCTTTCCTCCGTTAAGTTTGAGTGTTAGGTATTTTGTCTCAGCAGTGAGAAAAGTAACTAAGACACAATCTAAAATACAGAGTGATGGGCCGGGGATTTAGCTCAGTGGTTCTGGTGCCTGCTTTGCAAGCACAAGGTCTCGAGTTCGATCCCTGGTATCAAATAAAATACAGAGTGGCAGATTGGGTCAAAAAGCAAAAACCAACTGTATATTGCCTGCAAGAGGGAAATACCATTCAAAAAGAAATATAATAGAATAGAAACCAGTACTCCATACAACTTGAGCCCAAAAGCAAACAGAAGTAGCTATCCTACTTTTCAAAACAGTGGATTTTAAGCTGAAACTGGTCAAGAGAGACAAAGAAGGCCTCTACATAGTAGTAAAGAGAACAATTTAATGGGAAGATAATAATTGTAAATATTTGTGTACCAAATTTTGGCACACAACTTTAGAAAACAACTGGACATGAAAAGACAGACACCAATACAATCATAGTGGGGGACCTCAATTCTTTACTCAGAAATAGACAAGTGAACCAGACACTACCAACAAGGAGATATCAGAGTTAAATTACCCAAGTAAACAAATGAACTTAATACATATCTATGGAATGTTTCATTAAACAACAACAAAGCACAAATAATACATATCTATAGAATGTTTCATTAAACAACAACAAAGCACAAATTTTTCTCAGCAGCACACAAGTTTTTTTCCAAAATAGACATATCTCAGGCTTTAAAGGCCTATGTTTGACTAAATACAGAAAAAAGTTAAAATAACCTTTTGCACACTATCAAACAATAGTGGAACAAATAAACAGTAAAAGAAACCACAGAAACTATACAAACTCATGTAGAGTAAATAATAACTCTCAAATAATCAAAATGTTATAGAAGAATTAGTGGAGAAATTTAAAAATTTTTAGAATCAATAACAATAGAAGTACAACATGCCAAAACCTAGAGGACACAGTGGACATAGATATAAGCAGAAAATTTTTAGCTGTAGGGACTCACATTAAAATAACAGAATAATCCCAAATAAATAACCTAATGATGCACCTCAAGACCAACAAAAACTAGAATAATCCAAATTTGAAACTAGTATAAGAAATCAAGATCAGGGTAGAAATTAATGAATTGTGACTAAAAATAAAACAAGGATTCAATGAATCAAGGAATTGGTTCTTTCAAAAAGTAAATAAGATTGATAAACCCTTAGACAAACTTATGAGAAGAAAGAAAAGACCTATGTCAATGCAATTAGAAATGAAAAAGAAGAAATCACAACAGACACCTCCAAAGTCCTGAGGATTATAAGAAATTATTTTGAAAATTTACATTCCCGTAATTTGGAGAACCTAAAAAAAGTGAACAAATTCCTAGACAAATATAAATTACCAAAATTATACCAAGAAGATATAAAAACCCTGAATAGACCAGTGACAAGCAATGAAAAGGAGGCAGTAATAAAATCGCTATCAATTAATAATATCCCAAGACCCAATAGAGTCACTGCTGAATTTCACCAGAACTTCAAGTAAGAACTAACTCTTATATTCATCAAACTCTCCCACAAAATTTAAAGGGAAAAAACACTGCCAAACTCATTTCTAGAAGCTAGAAATTACCCTGACACAAAAACCAGATAAAGACTCAACAAAAAACTACAGTCCAATATCTTTAATAAACATAGATGCAAAAATTCTCAACAAGATGCTAACAAACAGAATATGACAAATCATTAAAAAGATCATATATAATGACCATGTGGGCTTTATCCCAGGGATGCCCGGATGGTTCAACATATGTAATTCAATAAATGTAATACGTCACATAAACAGAAGCAATATAGTATGGTCATCTCAATAGATGCAGAAAAAAACCTTTGACAAATCCAACATAGATTCATAATTTTTAAAGTCTTGATGAAAATAGGTATAGAAGTACTTTATCTCAAACTAATAAAAGTTATTTATGATGAATTCTCTGCCAATGTTATACTAATTAGGGAAAAATTGAAAACATCTCTTGTAAAATTAGGAACAAGACAAGAATACCCATTCTCACTATGCCTATTCAACATAGAACTTGAAATTTAATATGAGCAATCAAGGAAGTGAAAGAAAATAAAAACCATACACATATAAAAGAACAAAGTCATAGTAACCTTATTTGTAGATGACATGATTTTCTTCACTGAAGACTCAAAAAACTCCAACAGAGAACTCTTAGGACTAATAAATAAATTCAGTAAAGTGGCAGGATATAAAATTAATACACACAAATCAATGGCATTCCTATGTACCAACAATGATCCAGCTGAGAAGGAAAGCAGGAAAACAATTTCATTCACAATAACTTAAAAAAAATCATGGAATTAATCTAATTGAGGAAGTAAATGATCTCGATCATGAAAACTATAATACTCAAAAAAGAAATTGAAGAGGACATGAGAAAATGAAAAGAAATTCCCTTTTCCTGAATAGGCAAAACCAATATTGTGAAAATGGTCATATTACCAAATATGATATGTAGATTTAATCTAATTCCAATCAATATACCCTCAGTATTCATCATAGAACTGGAAAAAAAATGGTACTATAATTTATATGAAATCAAAGGAGACTCAGACTAGCCAAAGCAATCTTGAGGAACAACTGCAAAGCAGGAGACCTTACAATCACAGATTCAAGTGATACTACAAAGCTATAGTAATAAAAACAGCATGATACTGAAACAAAACAGACATATTGATGAATGGGATAAAATAGAGGATGTCAAGAAAACCCGAGGAATGTTCAGCCATTTGATCTTTTATGAAGGAGCCAAAAACAAGCTGGGGAAAAACAGCCTCTTCAACAAATGGTGATGGGAAAACTGATTATCCACATGCAGAAGAATTAATCTAGACCCATATCTCTCACCCTGTACTAAAATAAAATAAAAATGAATTAAAGAGCCAGACATAAAAACACAAATACTAAATCTACTAGAAGATAAAATAAGTACAACTCTTTCAAACATAGACATAGGCAAGAAAGTCCTGTACAGAATGCCAATTGCACAAGAAATAACACTAACAATCAAAAAATAGAATTATGTCAAGTTAAAAACTTTTGCACAGCAACGGAAACAACCAACAGAAAGAAGAGACAACAGAATGGGAAAAATTCTTTTGCCAGCCACTCCTGGGACTGAGGACTATTATCTAGACTATATAAAGAAAAAAAATATTAGATCCCCCAAAATAAAAGGACGAGTAAAAAATGGGCAATTGAAATTAATAAACAGTTTCCAAAGGAAGAAATACAAATGCTCAATAAGTTCATGAAAAAGTATTCAACATCTCTAGCCATTAGAGAAATGAAAATCAAAACAACAGTGAAATTCCATCTTACTCCAGAAAGAATGGATATCATGAAGAACTCAAAAAAACAACAAATGTTGGCAAGGTTGTGAGGTAAAATAATCCTTCTGCATTGTTGATGGGAATAAAAACTAACAAAAACATTATGGAAATTGGTATGATGATTCCTCATAATACTAAAAATAAAAATTCCATTTGACCCGGCTATACCCCTTCTGAGTATCTTTCTGAAAGATTTGGTCACCATATTATAATGATGCATCCATATCTCCAGCAAGAAAATTCATAATAGCCGAATCTTGGAAATAGCTTATATGCTCATCAACAGGTAGGGTAAAAATGGATAAAATGTATTAAAAATAGATAAAAATGGATAAAATGGGTTATATGTACACAGTGGAATACCACTGAGTCATAAAGATAAATTTGAATCATTTGTAGAATAATAGACATATCTTGAGACCATAATCCTCACTGAAATAAACCAGACACAGAAGGTTAAATATTGCATGTTTTTTCTTATATGAAAAACTAAAAATATTAATAATTTAAAGAAAAAATACAAGAGAGATGACAGAAAACAAGGAGTTAGACTTTATGGAGATTCGTAGGGCTTCTGAGAAGGAGGGAATAGGCAGTATGGGTGGGGAAGGGGAACTAAAGATGATCCAGATGTTATATGTATAGTACCAATTCCCCAAGATGATTGTAATTAATTTGCTTCACAATCAAATGCTAATATATATATATATTTAGAAATTGATAACTAAGCTATTAGCATTTTCAGAAAAGGTTCATTAAATTATATTTGCTAAATAAATGCTTATGCAATACTTTCCCCAACCACTATACCAGATATGGAAGAAATCAAAAGATTAGATTCAGGCACTCCTGGCTTCTAGGTTTTATTTCACAAGGGAGACTATACATGTATGTAAATGATTTTAAAATATTAAGACCAAAGTCATCATAAGAAAAAAAATGTCCTGTTTGATTATGAAAGTGAAGGAGCCTGAGTTTAGTCACTGAAATAGAATGTAAGTTGAACTTGGATAAGATATTGTCATTGGTCAGACATGAAAAAGTGAAGAAACATAGCCAGTGATTTGACTCCTTTCATCTCATACTAAATTCACCTGTACTTCCAAGATAACTGTAAATATTAATGGAGTTAGAGGCCACTATTTTCTGCACCCTGATTTTAGTGATATGCTTTTTGTGTTACATGAGTTTGAATATCACCTTCAGTTGATATAGTAAGTTTTATCATATTTAAGCAATTTCCCCTACTGCTGTTTTTCTGAGATATTTTATAAAAATGTTATTTATATAAATTGATTTTTCAGTATTTATATTATCATATTTTTAATTTTGTGATTGTAAGAGTATTTTTTTATATTTCCTAATATTGAACAACCTTTTCTTTAATGAATCCAACCTGTTAGCTCATAATACCATTGCTATGAGTAGAATTAAGTCCCTCAAGAAGATCTATTGAAGCTATAACCTAAATATCTGTGAATTTGACCTTATTTGTAAATAAGGTCTCTGCAGATGTACCATTTAAGGTAAGGTCATCAGGGTAAGCCCTGATCCAGGATGACTGAAGTCCTTATAGAAAGATCATGAGAGAGAAAGAGTACAGACATACAAAACGATGGAAACAGAGGTTGGCATGATACATCTAATACCAAGGAATGTTGCACTGAGGCACCAAAAACTAAGAAAGAAAAACATGGAACATATTCTCCTCTGGATACCAGAAAAAGCATGTCTTTGATGATACCAATTTCAGACTTTTAGGTCCCAACTCTTAGAGCATAAGTAGAGAATAAATTGCTGCTACACAAACCTAGGCAATTTGTAGTACCCTGTTAAGGCAGCCCTCAGAAACCAATACAAGCATCATTTGCTATTTTGTTGGATTCTAATTACTAATCATGTAATGGTTATGATATAATGTATAGTTCTCTTGAATAAAATGTGTCTATATTTATTTTTATGTATCATAGAGGTTTTCTGATATTTTATCACTCACTGGAGATATTTCCATCACTTTGTATGGTCTGAGAAAGTTTATTAGAAGATTATTGAAAGCATTTTTTCTTTAAAGGTTTAATAAATCAGAGAATCATTATATTCTTTTTCAAATTTATTTTCAGAGTGTCTATATGGCTGCTAACTTTTATTTCTGCAGTTATGCTTCCTTTCTTGTCAGGAGCAACTCTACATAACTTTGGGGGAAAATCATTTGATTAGGCCTAGTTCTCTTGCCTACAGACCAGCTATGGCATTTCAAGACATAACTCCATTTTGGCCTTGGTCACAGGCCAAGACCTTGGATCACAGCTAAGACCTCAGTGGTCTGGTGGTGCTGTGATGCTCCAGGACAAGATTATAAGAGCTGAAGACATCCTGGGAGGAACAAAATCTTTATCCGCATAGTTCCTCATTGTTCAAGGATTTCCACCCCCACCCCCTGAGTCATCTGTTACATTTGTTTCTCCAGATGTACTGAACTCTCTGTCCTGAGTCATTTGTTACATTTATTTCTCCCAGATATACTTAATAAAGGAGCAGCAAGGTTGTGGGCGCTCATCTTTGCCACCCAAAGCAGCATTGATCAGGCCCAAAGCTCAGCTTCTTCTCAAAGTCTCATTTTTTTCTACGTTTCCTGTGTAATAAGTTAATTTGCCTTGTGCTGTCTTGGCTTACAGGAGACTAGGACTTACTGCAGAGGTTCTAGTAACATTCCTTTTCCCTGTTCCCTACACTTTCTCACTCATAACTTGTCTAATCTTTCTCATTCTCTATTTTATGTGCTTTTTCCTAGTGAGGGAAAAGTGTTATTGGAGAACTGAGGCCAGGGACTTAGCTCAGTGGTGCCGTCACCTGCCTCACAAGCACAAGGCCCCGAGTTTGATCCCTGGTACCAAAAAAAAAAAAAGTAGAATTGAACACACACCAAAAGGAGAGAAATGGACATTAGTGCTCCATCTGGTCACTGACACTGAAGCTCAAAGAAGAGGTTACATTGAATTGCAGAGTCCCCTGTCACATGACACTAGAGCTCCATTTACTAGCAACTAATTATAACACATTATTGATTAGATATTATAGTATAAAACCCACACTAACCCTTAGAAACTTAAGGCAACAACCATTAATATATTTTATCATTCTGTAAGTTGGCACTTTAGGCTGGTCTCAGCTGGGTTCACATATAACCATAGTCACCTAGGACTCTGTGCTTCTAGGATGGATCTGGATATTTGGCTAGGCTAACAGGAATGACTGAGCAATTTGCCTTTCATCATCAAGCCCAATAGCTTGGGCTCATATCCATGGTGGCTCAGGGCACCTGGGAAAGCTCCAACACACATAGCTTTTTCAGCTCCCCTTTCTGTCACATCTGTTAATGTCCCATCTGCCAAAGCAAGTCATTAAAAATGGGACATACAGTTCAGGTGAGCACTACCATCAGCACAAGGGAAAAGCTTGTGGTCAGTTTTGCAAACAAGCTCACGGAATGCCTTTTAAAGAACATAGCGTGAATCGAGGGGCCCTGAAAACTTTGATCCTGGGTCAGGAATGATTACAACATACAGCAGGATCTTTCAAGGCCAGGATGGAGAGTATGTCCCCTAATGAGCTGCAGTTTGAACGGTGGAGGAGGGGAGAATGGCTGTATCCGAATACAATAAGGAAGAAGTAGCAGGTGAACAACTTCCCCCTGCATTGACAATAAAACACAGAACAATAAAGAGGTCTCTAACCTCTAGGAAAATGAGAAGAGTGGAAACAACCTTCTTTTTTTAATTAACTTGCTTATTGCCTGAATTGTCTAAAAGGGCAGGAAAATTGGAAGAGTGGAAATCATCCTTATTTTTTAATTAAATCACCTTTACTCTGAACTAGTTAAAAAGGGCATGTGCTTTTTTGGCAGTAAGCATATGACCATGTTGAAAATTTGACATGCAAGGCCATAAGTTAGGCTACTACAAGGTCTGTATGGCCTGTTGGATAGTACGTGATGGGATCTTTTAGGAATACAGAAGATGCCCTGGAGTTATCACCAGATTTGGAGATCATGTGTTAGAATCTTCCTCAAGTCTACTTCTCTAAATATGTAACTCACTTCTCTTATAACTTGAAGAACAGCCTTAAAAATTATCTTGATATATCTAACCTGAAAATTAGAATTTGATTTCCCTGACAGAGACCAGAAAGATTTTTATGTTGTCAATTTTTTAAGGGAATACTACTTGAAGTAAATATTGTTCTACAGTAAAAGACACAAATTATATAAACTTTAAGGAATTTTATTTGTATGAGTGCAGTTGGTCCTCTGTGTCCATAGGTACCACATTCATAGATTTCACTATCTGTGGATCAAAAATATTTGGGAAAACAATGGCATCAATACTGAACATGTGTGACTTTTTTTCTTGTCATTATTCCCTGTCTTAGTTACTTTCTAGTTGAAGGAGAAGAGGTTTATTTTGGCTATGTTTCAGTCTGTGGTAAGCTGGCTCCAAGGCAGAAACAGCATGGTGGAAAGGTCTGGTGGAGGAACATTGCTCACATCATGACAACTAGGAAGCACAGAGTGAGGATGGGAACCAGGTAGGGAAATACACCCTTGTGGGTCATGCCCCTAGTGACTTGCCTTTTCTTCTTCTTCCAAGTAGGCCCAACTCATAATAGCGTGTTCATCTATGGATTCAACAATGGATTAATACACCCAGGAGTACAATGCCCCATGATCAAATCACTTCCCAAATCCCCCACCTCTGGACACATGAGACTTTGGGGGACATTGAGACCCAGACATGTTATTATTATTATATTTACATGTGATTGCATTAGGTATTATAATTAATCTTCAGAGGATTTAATGTATATTGGAGTAGGCTACATGCAAGTGCTGCATCACTTCATATAAGGGACTGGAGCATCTGCACATTGGGTTATCTACAGGAGATTTTGAAACCAAACCCCATGGGTATTGAGGGATGTCTGTATTTTGATACAAATTGAACTTTACCTCCTTTAGGTAAGTCTTCCATCTTTACTCTGATCATAGGCTTCTAGTGCAGTTTGTCAAGCATAGTAGTTTACCCTAGTGATTGCAGACATGGGAATCCAAGAGGCACCCAGCATATTAGCCAGCATTTGGTATGAAAAATTGTTCAAGGAGAGGCACATTCCAGAGAAACAGAGTTGCTATTCTTTCCTTTTTAAGCTGTAGGAATGAGCCTGTAGATTCCAAGACCATGTCCTTCTAAAGTCCTATAGAAAAGTCAGTATGTGCTAGTGTTCCCAACTGGACAGAAGCTGAGACACAGAGAAAGCTTTCATTGTTTCTGTTATTAAATCCAGGGTTTTCTGCATCCAGATCTGACTGACTTTACTGCTGTCTGGCTTCTGGTTGGACAAAACAGTATGTTCTCTTAATTTGCTGAAGTAGTTCATGTTTCAATTCTTTCATAGGTGACTGAATTACCCTTAATAACACAGTGGGCATGCCATTGTGCTTTAGATGTAGAAGGGAAAAAAAGAAAATTGTGCATTTGTTCTTTCTGAAAAAAATATATTATTGAATCTTTTTCTATTAATTTGATTTTTTTTCCTTTCTAAAGTGGAGGGAAACTTCTATACTTTAGATTTCAGGATCTGCAGAAAAGCCATGCTGATGCAGATTCTTTGTGCCTGCTAAAACTTCAGCAGATGAGGCTTCCTGTGGAACCCTTCCTGTCAGAGGTGCATGTCTACTGTTAGTCTATTTGCCCTTCCATAAGACTAAGGAAAATGCCATTCAATCTCAGTAAGAATCCATCCCTTTATAGGAAATGGCTTTATTTTATGAGAATTCATCTCTGAGAGTTTTTTTCCCCATTCCAACATATTAAAAAAATTAAGACATGTTTTAAGTGTGTCAAAAGTTCAGATTACAACTATTAAAGTTTCAAAGAGGCAGGTGGGAAATATCAACAAATACTGTGAACTAGCTCATTTCATTTTGCATATTCTTTGCAAATTTTGTGTTTGTTAAATAAATGGCATATTTTCAACAGGGAATTCAATCCTTCCCAATTTTGAAATTTTCTTACATAATATTATAAGCTGTATCACTGGTACATTATTTTGTGGCCTTCAAAATAAATGGCTGCATGTTTTACTTCTTTATTTAGTTGGATAAATGCAATTGGTTTTCTATATTGTATATGAACAGCATATTTTATCCTGTTAAAAAAAATGAGCATTTTCACTAAAACTGAAATGGCTACAACATTTTGTGTTTTCTGTTTGCATTTTGTTTGAACAATTCTAGGTTATTCAACTCTGTGACAAAAATAACTAGAAAATAATTGTAATAATGTTAGATACATAATATAGTACTATAATTAAGATGCTATATCAGGAATAACAAATAATGACCCACCTATTTCTGAACTCCTATGATTGGCTCTTATGGAGGGTTTGGTAAAGATTTCATGTTCCTTTTCTCATTGTCTTATATATCTTTCTGAGTATGGGTTATTTATTTGCAAATGTATGGATTTTTTATATTAGCTTTATTGTGGCTTATTACATACTTGTCTGACTTTGGGGAAGTTGAGAAAATTAGGGTAATAGATATCTCTACATACTCAATAGCTCCTGAAAAATTGCAATTAGGTTAAAATATTAAGAAAAACTCAAGTACTAACATAATCTAATAGGCAAAGGTTTATTTCCAAAAGTAAGTCTTTTTCTAAATTTTTTTGGGCATGCTTATGGAACAAGCACTTTATTTTGGGCCTTCATTCCCAGGAGGGAAAAAAGGCTTTCAAACCACTTCTTAAAAAAAATGGGACCAAGATTCCCAGAAGGATCGATGAACATAGATTTGTGGACAGTATAGAAGGATGTTGCCTGAATCATTGTGACACTAGTGTGCAATTTGCCAATGGGATATTGGTTAGGCTTACAGAGATTGCTATATATTATTAAGGAGAGGAGAAAGAGTTAGCATTGTCACTGCCTCTGGCAAAGAACTGAGCAATGGCACAAAGAAAAAAGGAAATAGATTCACAAAGTTGGGCTCAGACAGAGCCACCTAAAGACCCAGAAGCCATAAGGGGAAACAACTTCTCAAAAAAAGATTATAGATGAAATCTCTGAGGCCAATCTTCATCTGGATTTTGTCTTTTGGTATTAGTCTCTAAGAGAATAAATTTCTTTGTGGCACTAGGAGATTTATGCCTTTAAATTCTAGGGTATTTAATAAGGGAGTAAGAAGAGCATCTTAATTTTTTCAGTATGTTCCTGGGGTCTCATAAGACCTTTGCTTACCAGAGACATTGCTAGCACTCTTTTTGTGAGCACTGCTTGCTCACCAGTTCAAGGATGTTGGGGACAATGTCACTATTCACTTACCATTGCCTCATGGCCATAGTGTGGCTGCTCCAGTTTCAGGAAGCACTTCTGCATTCAAAGTTGGAAGAAAGAAGATAGGTCTTCTAAGTGAGTACACTTAGATTGTTGGGGTGAGCAAGTACTATGATTTGGATGTGTATCCTGCAAAAGTCCATAGGTTAAAGGTTTGGTCCCCATAGTGGCAGTGGTCAGGAGAGAGTACAACCTTTAGAAGGTGAGGCCTAGTGGGAGATCCTTGGGTCATTGGGGTTGTGCCTTTGAAAGGGATATTAGGACCCTGATCTCTCCCTCTTCCTTTGTTGCTCTCCACTTGCTTGCCCATGATGCGAGCAGCTTTGCTCAGCCATGATGGCCACCCTCCTCAGAAGCCCAATCAATGGGAACCCTCAGTCTTAGACCAGAATGCCCAGAACTGTGAGCCAAAACAAACCTTTTCACTTTAAAGTTAATTGCTTCAGGTATTTTGTTATAGTAACAGAAAGATAATAGATTGGTAACATTTTAAATATACTTTTTAAGAAAACCAGAGCTCCCCCAAGAAAACAGCAACCATCCCCAGCAACAATGAGGACCTGAGGTCCTCCTTCAATGGGAACAGCCAAGTTGGTATCAAGAAATCCAGCCACTACAAACCTTCTCCTGGGACATCAGCAGCACACAATCTTCCCCTCCCATTCTCCTTTTATGCCATTTGGCAACAATCCTCAGGTGGGTCTTCCACATGCAGAACCATACTGACTCAGTTCAGCTTGGCATTCCCACTCAAGTTGAACATTAATTAAACCATCACAATCATTAATTATTATTCTTTGTGTTTTTTAATCATTTAAAAATAGAAAAATTATTCTTAGTTCTCAACCCTTACAATGATATGCTGTGTAGCTTGATGACCTTTGCCCTAAATAACCCACTCAGTAATGTTCCTGTAAACCAGAATGTGAATGGAAAAGAAAGGAAAATGTCTATTTTTACCTGTTATATAATGTCCAAAATTAAATGTTTGGCCTGCATCACCAAGAAGTGTGGTAATGACCCTGAAGGCATCCAGAATTTACCATAGTGGAATGAGAATTATTTTTAGCTAAAGATATTTGATACTAAAAAGACACAAGATGAGCTTTTATTCTAAACTCTCCTCATCTACATAAGAGCAGAGACTTCCAAAATATCTGGCTGTCATAAATCCCTTCCTGGGAGTTCTACAACCCAGAAAGATTGACTCCTGTCATCAGAGATGAGAAACCAAAGATGTCAGCACCAGCACAGGAAATCATCCACATGTTGTCACTTAATTATCATGTCCCTATCTATTTCTTTTAGGGCCCATTTATCTTTTCTGAAAGCTATTTGTTTTGCCATAGTGCCCTTTTTCTCCCTTGTTTTTACTTCAATAACATGGTATGTAATTCTCATATTGTAAGTACTTTGATCTCTATTTTCTGTGAGGTTTATGCCAGTAAACTTTGTCTTTTTTTTCCTTACTAATCTGTCTTTTGTCAGTTTAGTTTGCAGGTCCCCAAACACTGAATTTGGGAGAGAGTTGATGGAAAGCTTTTCCTCCCCACTATCCACCACAATAGGCTCCCCGATCAGTGATGACATCAATGATGGCCAGTGGGACATCTGAAAAGCTGCAATTGTAACATCTGGGGAAGGCTATGCACCACACACCATGCCATGCCACATCATGGCACTGCTCTGCTGGAACATGCAGTTACTAGGATCCTGCTAGGATCATAAACTCTCACCTTCAGTAATGAGTTACAGAGGCAGAGTTTAAAATAAAAGAAGACAGTTTATTTGGGGAAAAAAATGTAAAAGAAAGAAGGCAGACAACTACTCTGGGATAATAGAATTGGGGACATAAGAATTGAAATACCCATGGATCTTTGACTCCAGCTCCTTTTTTGGGCTCCTTCTCACCCCACAGGCTCCTGGAATCTGGTTTGCTTCATGGTTGTGTCTTTGATCCTAACCTTGAATTTCTCCTGGACCTGACTTAACCCTGTCCTTTGGTGGTGGTATGAGTATGGGAGTATGGGTGGGGGCTTTATAAAATGGTAGTTTAGGTTTAAAGATTAAGTAAAGGAGAAGTGTTCAATTCTTTTGTTAATCGCGCTACCAGGGTCCTTCCCAGCCTGGTTTTTTCCTCTGTCTTTGTCTTTGTCTAACTCTAATTGCTCCAGTCTAGCTGTAGAGGAAGAAGCTGCCTTTAGAAGGATTGTCTCTTAATTTTTAATAGAGCTTAATGAGATGTTCATCCTATCTTTTCCTTACCTATTGAGGCCCCTGTCACTACATGATTATTTAGGAATTTATAAAATTTCTCATGCAAGTCTCTCACCATCATAAGATACCAGTTAACACCTGCCTAGCCATTACTAAATGTGACTAATAAAACTTCTAAGACCATGGAAGCAAAAGCCTAGTCTTCCTCATCCAGAGGTTGTTGATTCTCCTTTTTTTCTCTCTGGCCATTAATGGACCTCAGCTTCCAGGGAAAGTTCTTATAGCTGACTCATAGAACTAAAGTTTAAGGAGGGGTACTACAAAGACATCAGATTTCTGGGCTCTATAAATTTAAAGTAAAAAGTTAACACCTCAACCATTTAGGTGGAGCTTCTCTTTAGAATTTTGAATGCTAGGCAAAAGGGAAGGGATAGGGCAATATTAAGGAGGGACCACAACTTTTCAGAAGCACAAAGGGAGGAAAGAGAAGATCATGATAAAGAAGTAACCCTGTTACATAAGCACTGCTTTTCTCCTGTGTTAGGAAAGCTGCCTTTATGATAATTTTTCATATGTACATGGGTCAATTCAGCACTTTCTCTTCTGTTTCTTCAGTCTGTTTGTTCTTATACCACTACCAGATTTTTAAAATTATCAACATTTTATATTATGCTTTAGTATTTGGTAGAGCTAATACCCATTGCTCTTTTTTTGAAGAGTTTTCCTGGATATTTCTCCTTGTTTAACTTTTTCATGTGAACTGTAAAATCAGTGCTAACTCCAGAAATAAATTACTGATATTTTATCTGGACCAAGTTGAAATGATATATTAACTGGGAAGGCATTGCATGAAAAATCTTAAGATGTATTTTGAGTTCTTTGAGTATACTTCTGTGTGTTTAGTGGTATTTTAAAGTTTACCCATATAGACTTTACATATTTGTTATTAAGGTTATTCCTAAAATTTGTAGCTTTTCCTATTATAGATGGAGTCTTCACTTCCATTATATCTTCTGAGTGATATTTGTATATCAAAAGACCATTGATTTGTGTATATTAATTTAATACCCAATTTTACTGAATTACCTTAATATTTACATCAGTTTGCATTTCAAGATATGCATTATATAATTTGCATATAGAGATAATTTAGCTTTTCATTTCAATTCTTACCACCCTCTTTTCTTTATTGCAACACATTGTCTAATGCCACCAATTTTAAAATTTTTTTTATTTTTTATTAGCACGTTAGTAGTACATGATTACATTCTTCGTGGGGCGTTCATACACATACGTATTACATCTTCTTTTTTCATCTCCTTCTCCCCCTGCCTCTCCCCCTGCCTCCCTCTTGTTCCATCTTTTTGTCCCACCTAATCTCAAAAGATCTACCCTTTATTTCCTATTGTCTATCCTTCATTATTGCTCTTTATATACATTTTGGGTTTCTATATAACAGAAACCATGTGATATTTAAGCTTGTGTGTCTGATTTATTTCACTTAACATTTTCTCACCAATGACTCAGATTTACTCTTCTTTATGGCAGAGTCATACTCCACAGTGTATATATGTTGTACTTTCTTTATGCATTCATCTGTTAATGGACATATAGACCACTTCCATTATTCAACTATTATGAATTGTGGTGTTTTATACATGAATATACATGTGTCACTGTAATATGATTTCTTTAACTCATTGGGAAAGATATATAGGAGAATAGCTGGATAAAATATAATTTTTAGTTTTAGTTTTCTGAGAAATTTCCATGCTAATTTCCATAGTAGTTGTTCTAGTTTACATTTCCAAATGGTTCCTTTTTCCCTAAAGCCTCTCAGGCATTTTTTACTTTTTTTTTGATAAATAAATGTTTCTGAATTTCCCCACTAAGAAAGATTCTTTCTTCAACCTGCTATCTATCTATTTTGGGGGAGAACTCTGACTAATGCACATTCCATTTTTTATGTGAATATTCCTAGGTCATAACATGACAGAGAGTAAAATTAAGATATTGAGATTTAAGAAATTAGAGTCACTTAGAAAATGTACCTAACCTATGTCCTCTTTCTACATTTGTTGCATCAACTGACTTGTCCCTGTCTTCTCATTAACATAGGACTTGTCATATTTTGCATCTGTGGAGTCATTTAAAATAATCACTAAAGATATCTAGAAAACGAATTTTAAGACTTCAATATATTCCAGTCACTCATGTTTTTAGCTTATTTAAATTACTTAAAAACAGAAGCCCCATGTATTTTTACAAATTGTTTTGTTTCCTTTTCCTATATTGAGCAGTTCTCCATGGCAATTATTAGCTTAAGAATTAAACTCTTATTTTTAGGAATTGATTCATTATATTTTTGTACTCTAGATACAAAGTACAACTTTACTGTATGAGCAGAGCTCATTTTCACTTGCACCTGAAGACAATGTTATAACCATGATCTACAGACTCATCTTATAATAATGAACATTATTCTTTAAGTGTTCTATTTCAAACTGGTTATGACATAAGAAAATCAATGAAAGGGCCAGGGATTTAGTTCAATGGCCCTGCGCCTGCCTTGCAAACATAAGGTCCTGAGTTCGATCCCTGGTCCCCCCCGCCCCCCAAAAAAGAAAATCAATGAAGTGATTTTTTAAGAAATAAGTAGTTGCTATGACTGCTGTTTGCAAAGTGAGATGATATGAACAACAAATTCATACATTTTTTAATCCTCTTCATCTTGGCTATATGATCTGTGCAGACATAAAGTTTGCACCAATATAAAAATATATATAAAAGGAAACAGATTTAGACATATGCCTCCTTCCTGCCAGGAATGACTTGTATTACTGACCAAAATGTACGCAGTAGGGATATCCCAGGGGCTGTATGTTTTCATCATAGCAAACTTCTCTCAGAAAAGTGAGAGAGCAGAGACAAAGAAATATATAAACGTTTAAAGCCTCTGACTCCTCACAGAAACCAATAGGTAGGGAAGGTATAACCAGGCCACATGCTACTGTTACAAGCTATCAATTCATATTAATTTTTATATAAGATAAAGAAAGAAAAGGGATCTGGTTAATTTTACAAAAAAGAAACTCTAGTTATTTTCAAGTTAAGATTTATGTAGGCTTTCTAGGGAAGTTTTACTTCTAATATAAAAGTTTTCAAAAGTGCGATGTTTATATAAAAACATTTTAAGACATTACAGTTACCTTCTCTAAGATACAAGATATGTGTTAAGTAATGAAAATCCTAGCTCTTCATATTTATGCTACCAGTTCTTTGCTTCTTTTGATTTTGAGAATATTTGATTCCAGTGTAGAAACCCAAGTTAACAGGCACATCCTAAGCCTTGCTGTCACCCAGAAAGGGCTCCTCTGCTCCTTTACCCTCTTTCTTCCACTGTGTCTAGTCTTCCACTTTAATTAGACCTGTAATTTCTTGACAGTTCTTTCATTTCCATCCTATAATTTCCCTTTTATCTACATTTCTTTAAAAACTATTTGGTTCATCAAGTACACATTTCCCAATGTCCTAATTTCCCATGTTCTTTGCTCCTCTTTTGAAATCTGGCCCAGGCAAGCACTCCAACCACAGATCAGTCCAATCCATCTTCATGCAACTCCAAGTGGTCTCTTACTGCTGAAAGACTGCTCAGATCTCAAGATTTGCTACCATCAAAGCCAGCAACTCAAATTTCAGTTAGGGTAAGCACACTACTTATCACCCCTTCTACATTTACCAGCGCTGCCTTATTCTTGCTGGGCAATGTCACATCCTACTTCCTGCCCTAAATTACTCATATCCATACATCTTCTCTTCTCTGTTCAAAATGGAAGAAACACCCTAATTCTTACTTCTTTCTCCACCTACTTGAAGAATTCATACATTCAATTATACTCTCTCTCCTACATCTTTAAAAGCTATTGCTTTTTTCCCTAATATCCTTGGGCATTTTTCATGTTAAAAAATATTTGAGTGACTTGATGTACACCTTTGAGTATGTCTGGTTCTTTTCCTTCTGTCTTCAGCAAAACTGTATCATTCCCTGTAGGATGATAGGCTCTTTAACAGGGACAGGTTTTCTTTTTTCATACTAAGCAATGAACCCATGGGCTTTGCACTGAGCTACATTCTTAGCTCATTTTATTTTATTTTATTTTTATTTTGGAATAGGATCTTGCTAAGTCACTTAAATTGCCCAGGCTAGTGATTCTCCTGCCTTGGCTTCCCAGAGTGATGGGATTATACTCATGTGACAGCACACCCAGCAATGTTCTGAGAAATTAAGTGATTTCATTACTGTATGGACATCATAGAGCATGGCTACAACACAATAAAGTGGCATTTTGTCACTAGGTGAGATAATCATATAAGGCCACCATTGTATGTATAGTTTGTCATTGACCAAAACATCATTATACTGAATGTGACTGTACTTCTTTTTCTCCAACACACTCAGGTCTGTAGTTGTTGTTATTGTTGTTGCTAGTGAGGACTGAACCTAAGGTGTTCACACTAAGCTATATCTACACTCTTTTTAAAAAATGTTTTAAACAGGATCTTATTAAGTTGCCCAGGCTGGGCTCAAATTTGTGACCCATCTTCCCAGGCCTTCTGAAATGCTGAAATTACAGGCATGTACCACCACACCCAGTTTTATTTTTTTTGTAAAATTTGTGTATGTTTGCATTGACTTAATAGTTGAGTTTGGTGTTTGGAGAACTGGTACATGAGTATAACATATCTTGATCAGTTTCAATCCCTACCAGACCTGTACCTTGATCCCCTTTCCTATCTTCAAAAGTCCTTTGTTTCCTATTATATCTCTTTATTTATTTATTTATTTATTTATTTATTTATTTATTTATATTTTAGGTTTCTTGTATAAGAGAAATCACATGATATTTTACTGTCTGTGTCTGATTTATTTCACTTAAAATTATGGTCTCAAGTTCCATCCATTTTTCTGCTAATGACACAATTTCTTTCTTCTTTATGGAATAATATTCCAGTGTGTATATTTACCACATTTTCTTTATCTCTTTATCTGTTGACAGGCATTTAGGCTGATCCAGAGTTTAGCTATTGTGACTTGAGCTGCTGTAAATATGCATATACATGTAGCACTATAGTATGATATCCCTTACTCTTTGGGGAATATACTCAGGGGAAGTATATCTGGTCAAATGGAATTTTTATTTTTAGTTTTTTGAGAAGTCTCTATACTGATTTCCACAGTGGCTGTACTACTTACAATTGTTACACAATTGTTTCTTTTCCCCTCACATCCTCTCCAGCTTTTGTTGCCATTTGAGTTCTTGGTAGTAGCCATTCTGACCAGATTAAAATGAAATCACAGAGTTATTTTGATTTCCATTTCAATGATGACTAAAACTCATGAACATTTTTTAGTATATTTTCTAATGTTTTCCTTGATGAACTATTAATTGCCTTGTGAAACCTATACAAAAATCCAATGAACAACTTCCATTCGTTTTCTTTTTGATTTCTTAATAGCATTTATCATTGCTCACCTCTTTCCCCTTCAATCCCTTCCCTATCCCCACACCCACAAATCCAGCATCAACACAAAATTTCTTATTACCCCCCTCAGAAGTCAAGCTGTCTTTTGTTCACATAGTTTGTTAATGCTATTTCCTCTGATTTTCTATCTAGAGATTCAGCTCAAGTTTTACCTTCTTAAAGTAATGGGCCCTCACTGATCTCTGCAGCTCTATTGAGTGATAGTATTTGTTCATTTATGGCTTTCTATGCATATTTCTAGTGTGAGAATAACTGGACTTCACTAGAATTATCTGTCTCCAAATGAACACCTAGTTTCTTGAAATCAGAGGTTTTTATTTTTTTAAATCCATATTTATGATGGCAAACAAAATGATGGGTACATACTAAGTATACTATAAGCACTTATTGAGTGAATGTAGACTTATTCAAAACAACAAATCTGTTTAACTAACCCTACGTCTAGAATGTGAGAAAAAATCAAGGATGCTAATATTTTAGTTACGTGCTTGTTCCCTTTATCATATAGAAATCCAAGATTAATATAAGAAAAAAATGCCAGTGGTATGTTTCTGATTATCTGGATTTTCAGTAATCTTATAAGGCTACATAGGGTTTGAAACGTAAGCTATATATGATCAATGGAAAATATTCTGGGAGGAAACCTAGTGCATAGACAAGGTGTCAAATCCTCTCACCCCAAATTCTTTCTAATTTCTTATGCATATATTGATTCATTCATTATTAATTTCTTACTGAGCACCTACAGTATGCCAACATCAGTGCTTACCAAGATGAGTAAGAGTCAGTCCTTGTCATAGAGAATCTCATCCTGGGGTAGAATACAATTGCAATTTAAATATTGAAACAAGAAATATATTCCAATTTTTATAAAATTACGAAGAAAAGCTTGTTTAGTGAGATGAGCAAGAGCAAGTAACACTTAACTGTAAAGTAAATGCCTAGCAGAGAAATGATAATTGTATCTGAAAACAAGGTGGCCTGAAATATCTTTACATTTATGTTCCCTCAAATCACATCCCTCTATGAGAAGTTCAGCCAGTCCCAGCACCCAGAAGGAAGTTCCCCCGCTGCCATCCCAAGCTCCTAGGGCAGAGAAGGTGAGCATCATGGGTGCCAGAA
>NW_004624839.1:988151-1001101 GCF_000247695.1 Heterocephalus glaber
TTTTTATGTCAATTGTGCTTTCGCCTGTTTTTTCATGGACTCCTATCAATCTTATGTTATTCTTCTTTGCATTGCCTAGCAGCTGTTGGATTGATTTCTCATGGTCCCTTACTATTTTTAAGAAATCTCTGTTTTCCTGGTCTCTAACCATGATCCTGTCTTCAATATCTGATATTCTACCTTCAGATTTCCTTAATCTGCTATGCATACTTTCAATGGAGTTTTTAATCTTCTGAATATCTGTTTGAATTTGTTTCATTGACTGCATTTCTTTCTTATGTTGGGCAATCATGGTTTTCATTTCTTTCTTATGCTGGGTATGCAGGCATCCATCTTGTTTCTGAGCTCATCTATTTTTTTGTCTGTTTCTGTTCTAGATCCTCTAATCATGTCTTTCACCCTGCTCACCATCTCTGTAGATATCTGGGCAATTATTTCTGCTTTGAATTTTTCTACAGCCTCATTCGTCTGTTTTGTTACTTTCTGTGCTATCAGTTCAGGGTGTCTAGGTGGTAGGTTATCAGACTTTTTCCATCTCATTTCCCCTGGGATTTACCCTTTGTGGGATGGAAGTCTGAGTTTGTGCCTTGCTTAAATGTCTTCTCATTTTTCTTTTTGGTACTGTCCTTGGTTTAACTACTGGGTTGATAGTTTGAAATTGCTTATTGTAGGTATCTTTGTTACTTGTAATTAGAACCCTTCATTGCTTCTCAGAGGTGTCTTTCAGATATAGCTGGTCTTTAAGTTTTGAGTCTCTAATTACTCTAAGGCTATCTCATTTTTCTTATACTAGAAAGGATCACTGACTAGATCAATAACAACACCTTATCCCAAGTGATACAATCAGCAACACCATTGCATCAAGTACATCTTTAAAAATGACATTTTGTGGTAGTTATTAATCTATCACCTTTAGCTGTGTGAATTAAATCAAGATTGAGGACCAACTCAACATATAGTGAATAAACTCTTCAATATAACAACTTTATCCTTTGGGATGAGAAGTTAGAAGGGGTTTAGGAGGGAGGGATAGATAGGTAGAAGGATAGGGGAAGGTTAGCAGTGAGGCCCAAGGACACAGGCAAGAATGAAAAAGAGAATAATAGGAAAATAAAGAAGAACTCTGAATGAGGGCCAGAACAGGGACAAAAAGTGAAGATGAACAATGTGGGAGAGCAAGAGAGTGAGTATAAGAGAGAGAGAAAGGAAAGGGAAAAGAAAAAGAAAAGAAAAGAGAAAAAAACAAACCAATAATACTAAGTTTGGGAATAAAAAATAACAATGAAGATGAAGGGCTTCTTTCAGAGTATGTCTCTGTTGTCACATTAGACAACGTAGGTAGCAGTGTGCAGATATAAGTCAATTAGTCTCAGCAAGCCAGTAGCAGACTTGTGAGATTCAGGGGGATTTCTGGCTGCAAGTCCCAAGCTGAGCTCCCTGTCCTCCTTTAGGGTTGAACTCTGCAGGATTGTATTGCGGGTTCCAACTGCCCTTCCCCTGAAGATAGTCCCAGTCCTGATGGGAGGTGATGATGACTCCAGCTTATCCAGTACAGTGGACTGGTGGTCCGGTGTCCTCTGTGTCTTTGTAGTGTGGAACCAGGTGGCAGTACAACGAAGAGGCCAGAGGAGCAGGGAGGGGATGGGGTGGGGGCGGTGTCCAGTGGCTTGCTGCCGGGTCGTGGGCTGGATCGGCATGTTTCTCTCAGCTCACGACATTGCTACAGCATCGGCCTTTATAATATATATATAATATAATATATATATACTGAGTAATGGCTATTACAAACTCATTACAAAAGCTTAAAATTAGATTGTTGAACATTGTTTTTTGTGGGGTGGAGGATAACTGGAGATGAACCCCAGGGCCTTTCTACTGAGCTGTATCCCCAGCTTGTTTTTTTGTTTTGTTGTTTTCGAGAGGATGTGTTGCTAAGTTGCTAAATTGCCCAGGCTAGGCTTAAATTTTTGATCCTCTTGCCTCTGCCTCCCAAAGTCCTGGGATTACAGGCCTGTACCACTATGCCCAGCTTGATAAACATTCTTAAGCTTTTTAGGGTTATTTTGATAACTCTCTGATACTTTTGTCCACCTCATAAAATTGCTGCTTACCACATGATGGGGACTTCAAGAAGATGAGAAACCCCTATAAAGGAATGGCAAAGTTTTTCGAGCTTTCTATGACATAAACAGCCTGCTGCAGCACAAATGCCATAATCACTTCACCACTCTCTCTCCTCACTAAACTACACCTGAGGAAATAGCTTACCTGGCTTTAGATTTAGATTTAGCCAAAAATTCCTTAGATTTCCTTAGATTTTACTACTCAGGGACAGAACAAAAAAAGAACAATGGATACCTGAAGGGGGGGCAGAATTTAATCTTTTTGACTATAGGTACCTTTCTGCTGATTATGTCTTCTATCTAAAAAGGCAATTACAGTTGTGCCCCAATCTTTAATGCTCAAGAAAGAAGAAACTGAGGGAAAATACTATATTGTCTTGCAGAAAGCTCACACCAGTGTACAGTATGCACAGTGATTTGTTCCTAAGTACATGTGTACTTGGAACTCTGTAGAAATTAGATGATTTGAACTATGATTCTTGTCTCTACCTAAACTGCAATTGAAGCCACATCCAGCACATTGAATCCTTTCACAGGAGTATTCTGTCAGTAGTCACTGGGTGATAGTTTGCCAGCCAATCAGGGGTAACATTTTCCTTAAATTGTATATTTAAAACCACATCCAGAATCTCATTAGTTTACTCAGTGCTTATCATATCAGAGAAAATGGAGGAATTTTGAACTAACCTGCAGAGGCCCTTTGGGAGTACACAGGTATAGTAGAGGTCTTAAAAACATATCTAAAGTTTCCAATTTTTCACACAAATAAAATCAGCCTTCACCTTTGACAAAGTTACTAAATATAATCCACATAAATAATATGTTTGTCCTAAAATGACCGTAATAGCCATGTCGGTGCCCCTATGACTTATTCATTTACATAAAAATAGAAATATGAGGTTCTTATTTTTTTATTCTGGGCTGAACAATATTCTTCTTTTATAAAAATAATACACTACATTTCCCTTTTGAATTGTCTTTTATTTTAATTAGAGAACTGGGGAAATTTCCTTCCTACTAAATCTTCTCATCCCTGTTGAGCCACAATGTCTAGTTTCAAGCTGTCACCACAGAAATTATATTTGGAGCTTCCTTATCACACAGATGGTTCTTTCTTTCCATGTCAAAGCGACATCCTTTTTCCTTTTCTCATAAGTGAGCAAATTAGGAGGAAGGTTAAAATGAATAAATTCTCATTACATTTCAGAAAGGAAAAATGTAAACTGCTTACATAAGCTGCATCAGACAAATTAAATAGAGAAGAGATTCTTATTATTCCAAAAGAAGGTAAGATGACTTTTTAAACAATTGGCAAGAGTCTCTGAGAGTGTAAATACTCTAATTTCACACCTGGCCCAAATATGTCATAAATGATCTACTTTTTAACATTTGAAACATCACTCCTTACTACTGTAGAATGGAGTAGGTTGCATTTGAAGTCAAGTTTTTAAATAAAACTTTTTAGATTGCTTAAAATTCTGCTTTCTTATGATACATATGAGCTTTCTTCTTTTACTATAAACTTTTTCTCTTCACCCTCTCTTTACTCAGTATATATTAAAGAAAATAGAATCATTTTTCTAAGGGTATTTTTATTCCATATTTTAATTTTTTAAATATTGCCTCTGACTTTTATGCTACCCCTGGTGATCTGGAGGAAATTGTATGATACAGAAAACAATGTTAGGTAGCAATGGGCATGTTGTATCATAGAACAACAAATGAATTCAACCCTTCATAGCTATAGAATATTAGGATAAGAGCATGCATGTATGTAAGTTGTCATTACACAAATTATTTTTCCAAGTTCTCCCTAGGCTGGTGCAAGTATATCAACTATATTTAGTTTTGCCAATGCTTCTTCTATAAACCATGCAATATATATAACCAATGCAAGCCAATGACATTGACCCAGTTTTCCCTATGTACATCTAAATATAGCCAGATACAAGCAGAACTTTGTTGAATTCAAATAGAATTCAATTGTGTTTTATTCTTAGGAGTTTTGCACATTCCAGTGTATATAATTTTTTTTAAATACATGAAATTAATTATATGGTTCTTTAAAATACAAATTTTCTTGTTTCGAGTATAAATTTTTATTTTGAAGTTTTCTCTCATAGGCATCATCATAGGCCAATTTAATTAATGTGTTATAGTTATGATGATATCTACTCTGAGACTAATGCTAGATAAACTTTTAGCATCACATTAAATGTCAAACATACAAAGAAAATTTATAACTTTCGTTATCAAAAATAATTCCTAGTAATTGTTGTTGCTTTGTATATTAATTGCTACAGACAAAATATGATTATTCAAATTGCTAAATGCTGACATAGTATGATGTAAGAAATTAATTTATGTAATAAAATCTCATTTAAAATTACTGACTTTTAAGTTCCAGAAATATTTATATATCCCAATACTCTTTGTCCTAATATATGGAGTATGTTCTCTCTGAAAGACTTGATCAACAAGTCTGTGATGTTTACCAATATTTAGGAATTTCTGATTTTGTAATATATTTTTAAAACCCTTCAAATTTATGAATCTTTTAAATAATCATGTCACCTATAACTGATTTAAACTTACCTTAAATCTTCTGGCCCCAGTCATGAGAGAACATCTTCCCTCTGTCTTTTTCTCCCTTTTCTAAGCTCTGTAACTGCAAAGAGAGGAAGCAATAGTGCCTGATACTGTACAGAGAGGACTCTGCTGTCTTCTAGAGGGTTCTCTAGGCCTTGCCCATTCCTCAGCCTTTCACTTTGTGGCAAATACCAACCTGGAAGGGTAGGGGATGAAGCTCCACTTCCAGGCAGCTCTTCCATAGTATGTAGGTCAACACCAAAAATGAGTTTTAAGTTTGTGTGTTTTTCATTTAGTTTTGTTTTGTAAGTAGGGTAAAATTTCTTTTGGTCATCTTCTATCTCAACCAACTCACAATATTTGTTACATCTGTACATTTCAACAGGGAAATCAATAGTAAATTATAACTTAATAAGTAAATTATATAACATTTTCGAAAGTGAGTAGTGTGGTGGAAAAAAAGAAAAAAGAAGTGCAGTTAAGGAAAATTTGAACTGCAAGGTAGCAAGGGAAGACCTCAATGAAAAGTTGTGAACAGAAGGTTCTTTTTAAATATAATTCCTTAAATTAAAGGTAATTCTAAAGTAGACATGTAGCTGAAAAATACATGAATTACTTCATTAGCTGGTTAAAGCTAAATTATTACATGTTTAGTATATGTGAGGATAGATCTGGTTTTTAAATATACTGTTGTTAGGAAACCATGAAACCATGCCCTATATTCATACATTGTCTCTCAAAAGACAAGCCAACTTGCCCAAAGCTAGCTGCAATGTTTATTTTCAAGGAAGAATTTTAACTAAGAAAAAAATGTTGATTCAAACCCATAAATTTGGGAAATCACATATTCTTTGGGTAAGCACACACTCTTAAAGGGAAGGATACATTCAAGCAGATTTATTTATTTGTGTGTTTTGATTCCTCTGCCTGCCACTGAAAACTCCTTCCTTATATATTAAAAGATATGAAAGTAACATCTTTCCCTTCATCTCAAACCTACCAGAGTGAAACATACCCCAGAGAAGTTTTCAGTGAAATACTTTGGTTCCTCAAATTTTCTACCAATTAAAGATTCATCATAAATCTGCCTTAATGCTATGCACATATACCAAACTCCCCATAATAAATGTAATCATTGTGTACTGCAAATATGTCAGTAATAAAAATAAAATAAAAATTTAATTTTTTAAACCAAATGTGTTCAGTTCACAGGGATCTGACCATTATATTTAATAGAAATGCAAGTCAATTGAACTTATTAGTAAATTCCTTTCTAAAAATTCATGCTGTTTTGGGTGAGTTATTGATTTTAGCTATAAGCCGTCTGTGGGTTGTTTTGTTTTTAATTTTAACAAGATTTATTTAAAGAATAAAACCAAGACATAACCTTTTAAAAATACATTTAGATTTGACTTTTGAACACATACTTTACAGATGTGTAGGGGTTCTTCCTCATATTCTTTTATGGTCTAAGGTCATCAACAAAAGATTTACAGTTATTACCATATTGAGGTCTGTGAAAATATAGGTATGAAATGAAGAGATGCTTTGTTTTAAAACCAGTTGAAGTTGCACCCCTCTCTCTCCATTTACTTGAGTACTTTACAATTTATGTTTTTACTCAATGTGTCCTGCTGTGTATTCTAATCAATTTAGGAAATTGATTACCCTGATTTGGAAAATACTCTCAATCAAGAATGTGATAAAGATTAAAGAGATTTTTATGCCTTTTAAAGTTTTCACAACCCAAAGTCTTAAGGCAACATTTTTTTTTTACTGTATCATTCTAGTGATTTACTATATCTAATCTGTGAATAAGATATGTTCTTTCTGGCTATGGAATATAATTTGACCTGCTGTAACTGTGTAGCTTTTATAAAAGAGAAAGTATATTTTTCAAGGTTTTTATTCTTGTTACATAGGCAGTGAATTTTCCCTTCCATCATATATATATATATATATATATATATATATATATATATATGTGCTTGTGTGTGTATATATGTATACATATATGTATATATGTGTGTATGTATATATGTATGCATATGTGTATATATGTGTATATGTATACATATATACATTGTCATATACATATATCTATATATATGATAAATGGATGGATAGATAATAGATGATAGATTGATGATAGATAGGTAATGCTTAAGAGAATGCTACTTTTTTGAGAATAGAACTGGTTCATTCTTCTGCCTAAAATAGTCTAGATATTTTGTTCTTTAAACTACAGGTATTCTATCAGTGTTTGCTTTCTTTAAAGTGTCTAAAGACATTCACAGATGTTTCCTGGTAGCATTCCAGAATTATGAGTTGGTGCCATTTCAGCAAGTTGGTAAATCTAAGTAGAGTTTAAAATATGTGTTAAAATAAAATATTAAGCCTAGAATACAGAGACCAAGTAAAGTGCTTTCAGCCAAGCAATATTTTTCTCATTCTACAAATGTTTTTGCTTCCTTTGCTCTTTTTAGAACAGTCTACAATTGGCAATAGAAAAGTTATTTAAATTCCCAATCTCAGTGAGCAGTATTGTTCTAAAATTGAAAGGAATAGTCTCTGAGGAGACAAACTAAATATTGTGTGAAGAATTTATCTCTGGGGCAAACATTTCCCATTTCCAGTTTCTTACAACTCAGCCCTCTCCTAGGAAGTTTCTTAATACTCTCATTCATAATCCAAATGATGTTTCTGACAGCATATCTCCTCTGACCTGCCACTTATTTCTGCCTCCCTGTACAAATGGTCTTAGATTGCAGCATGACCAGAAAAAAAGCATTCTTCCCATTTTGGACATATTAATTTTATTGAGATGTAAAGCAACTAGAAAAAAATATTTTCCACTTCCGTATTCTTATATCCCAATGTTTTTAACCCCCTTCTGTGCTTGAGACTATAAAAGCATAAGTTTTAAGGCTACAGCTTTTGTGTATAAGTGTGTTCTCGGAACAGTGTATATTTATTATTGTTTATGAATTTCATTGGTACAATTTGAATATATATAATGGTCACATTCATCAAAAGGAATTTGTACCCGCACGTGGCATATATTGATTGCTTTTTTTCCTCCCAATCCCCTTCACTCCCTTAAACCCCCTTCCTCTCCTTATTTATAAAAGTTTTGTTTCAATTTTTTTCTTTCTTTTCTTGATTTTTTTTCTTTTCCCTTCCTTTTTTCCTCTTGCCACTTCACAGTTTCCCTTTCCTATTTCTTCCTATTTCAAATTATCTATTACACATTTTGGTCCTTATTTACCTTTTCAGTTTGTCACACTGGAGAGAAATGCAACATTTATACATCTGTGTCCAATTTATTTCACTTGAGAGTATAGTCTCAACCTGCACCCATTTAGCTATAAATATTTCATTTATTTTTGTTTGTTGCAGAGGGGTAGTACTCCATTGTATATATATTTTTTAAAAAACACCTTTTTTATCCCTTCATTGGTTGATAGGCATTTGAGTTGTTTCCAAGATTTGTATATTCAAAGAAATTACTCCTGACAATAACTTAGGGTTGGTTTAGAATGCACCTATTGTGTATTTCTGAAATACATAGCATCCTGGGAAGCAGAAAAGAAGATGTTATTTTGTACCTGGTGGAGATGAGTATAAAAGCCATTTCATCTTGTGGAGGGAGTCAGAATTTAAGGCTAATCCTTTTCACTCCCAGGTGTGAATGCTTTACCTCTTAATACTATTGATTCTGATAACATATAGCTTGCTTGATACATACCAAAATGCATTACAATATAGAATTTAATATAATTAATTTTCTTGGCAAAAATTTTTCAATATATAAATTCAATTCTCATTGAGTTTGCTTTTTAAAATTCTTACTCTAAGAAAACCTCAGTGGTTCTGCTAGTGCAAGGTCCTCAGTTCGATTCTCAGTACCAAAAAAAAGAGAATACCTTCATTCTTATATATGAAATATCTGTATTCAGATACTTGTGAATATTAAATCTGTATTCAGATAACAAACTATTTATTCATGTATTGAATATATCATACATGTACTCCATAAACCTTATTTGGTACCTTTCACTTTACAACATGGTTCCAGAGGACCAAAAAATTACATAATTGCTGTAAGGGAGTGTCTTAGTTACTTTCTCATTGCTGGGACAAAATACACAACACCCACAAATTAAAGGAAGAAAGGTTTATTTTGGTTTAATGTTTTCAGAGGTTTCAGTAATCTGGCTTTAAGGCAGCACACCAAGATAGAAGGGCATGGGAGAGAACAATCAGCTCATGGCACGGCAAACAAGAAATGGAGAGGGATCAGGGGAAGAGGGGGGGATATAAACCTTCCCAGATTACATTCCCCAGGAAACCACCTCATCCCACCAGGCTTCACCTCCCAACATCACACCCATCAGTGGACTAATCCAGCAAAGAGTATCACACACCCATGATCCAATCACCGCTCTGTGACGGTGCCAGCCGTCACTAGTCGAACAGTACCTGAGAGGAGGGGAGAGGATGAAAGAAAAACAAAACCTCTGAGGAAAAGAAAAAGGAGAGAGAGGTGGAGGAGAGACCCCTCTTCCCACTTTATTGCCCTTTATATACCTTTTCCACAACCCACAACCCCTCCTCAGCACATAATTCGGGCGACTAATTATTTTCCAGGGAAAAGGTCAAATGTATCCTTACAACTCCGGGAATAACGTTCCCTTGCATTACAGACATTCGAACTCTTTCTATTTAACCACTCTCGTTACAAGTAACCATCCTTGTTTTTGTGCCAGCTGCATATCCAGGATTCATTATGTTCTCAAGAGACTCAGAGGTCTCTGAAGGTTATTTCAACCTTTCGCTCGCCACACCTCTCCAAAGCTCCACCTATGAGCATATGAGGCTTTGAGGGTACACTTAGATATAAACCATAATAAGGACCTCTTCCTGATGTTATACCAGAGATACAGCATTACCTGTGGTTGCAAATACCAAGGATCAGTAGCATGGACAGAGAAGAAATCATAAATTTGTATTCCATTGTGATTATTTTCATAGGTTTTTATATGGTTACATAGCCTGAAGTTTGTTTAAATTACACATAAATTTAAATTACACATGAATTTTTATTTTGAAGCTCATCTTTTTTCTAAACATGGAAACCACCACTTGCCTTCCCTGTGAATTGATGACATCAAACTTTTTTTTTTTTTTTGCTTTTAAGGTATATTTTATTTTTTCATATAAAAACATTTTTCTTTTCTGTGGCTAGTAATTTTTAAATTTTAGTTCATTAGTACATGGCTACAGTACATAATGTTTACATTACTTGTGGGAAGTTGATACATGTACATAACACACCTTAACCCTTTCTTTTTAATTCCTTTTCCCTTTTTTTGAACTTATTTCTGAGGCTTCAAAAGAGCCACAGTATGATGTTTTATACCACCCTAGTGGTTGGTTGATTTCTTTGGCAAGTCAAATAAAAAATAATAACAAAGCATTTCTTCTAATTTAGGTTTCCAGAACTGAAGTGAAATAGAGAACTAATGGCATTATTGGTATCCAAGGTGAAAGAAAGAAGGGGGAAGGGAGGGAGAAAAGAAGAGAGGAAGGGAAGGAAGGAGGGAGGGAGAGAGAAAAAAATATTTACTTTTCATTGTACACCACCTCAAAAATCCAAGAAAGCACAATTTATTTCTAAAACCCAAAGGGAGTATTCTGGAAATAATCAGGGAAGAATTTTCAGGGAAGAAAAGCTTCAGGTTTCTCTGAAATTAGGTTTCATTATCTTCAAGTCTACATTTTTAAAGGCTGCTCTGATTTACAACATCTTTCTAAAACTATCTGATTTATAATTTTCTTCAGGCATAAACTTATAGAATATTTCTACAAGTAAAATTATCACAGGCATTTTTGCACTGAAAATAATATGTATTGCAATTTATTTTCATAAAAAGAAGTGACCTAAGATAAACTAAATGCAAGTATCTTTATCCTAAAATAAAATCACATTTAACAAAAGCTCAACTACAGAAGTTGTTTTCATTTTATTTTTAAAAAGTAAAAGTTCTTGGGCCAGGGATTTAGCTCAGTGGTTCTCCTGCCTGCCTCACAAGTGCAAGGACCTGAGTTTGATCTCCGGTACCAAAAAAAAAAAAAGTAAAAATTTTCCTGATTCTAAGTGGCATGGTTCTGAGGTGCATACAAAGGCAAAGGAGATATGTAGCATGTTACCTTTGAGTAGTCAGACCTGCTGTTAAATTCCTTTTACTCACACATATCTATTAGTCGCCAAACATTCTGTGACTCAGTGAAAACCCTGAACACTAGGGACGTGATTTGTCCATTTGCTTACCTACTCTCTTGTAATGTCAGGAAGAACACTGGACTCATACTTGAAAAGAAGAAAGTTGATAAGATGGGAAGGTGGTTTTGTTGGAGAAGATAGTGAAATGAGCTGAGCGTATACCATAACTAATATCTTCTAACTTCCAAATCTCTTATTGTTTGTGGATACAGATTTGTCAAAGACACCTACAAATGGAATTGGTCAAAACAAGTTTTAGTAACTTCATTTGGGTCAGAGTAGAAAAATGATCTTAAGGGTGAATATCTGGGAGAATATTCCTGATTGTCATACATAATGAAGCTATGCCATGGATTTAATTCAGTCAAAATGTTTCACCTAACTAGAGGTAAATACATTGCATGATTGGTTTAACTACCACAAAAGTCTGGTATTGTGAAACATTTCTTCATTGATAGCGGTCCAGTTTACATCAGAAGTTTCCCTCAAGGACTGACGATTTGAGGGATGAATTCCCAGTGCAGCAATGTTCAGCAGTGTTTGCCCACAGAGGTGACTGGGTTGTGAGAGTACTAATCTAATCCACAAATTAATCTATTATGAGTGCATAGCTCAATAGGCTATTAGGAGGTGGGGTCCAGTAGAGGAAGTACATCATTAGGGTGTACTGATGACAAGTATATCATGTCCTCAACACTTCTTTCTGCCTCTTTCCTGCTCACTCTGCTTCCTGCCTGCCATGAGATGAGCAGCTTTCCTCTGCCCTGCCCTTTTTGCCTTCAGGTCAGTCAACCATGGGCTGAACACTCTGATGAAACAGTAAAGCCCACTGGGAGAGTGAAGACAGAGCAGACTAAAGCAATTGGTGAGTTGCTGGGACCAGCACCTCCTACTGAAACTGGATCTGCTGCAGAGAAAGGGCAGCTCAAACCTGTAGTAGGACCTTGTGGAGTTCTAACCCACAGGAGGTCAGGGAGCTCAATTCTGGCCTCACAGCCAGAAACCAGAATGAATCTCACTAGGCTACAGCTGGCTCAATGAGATTGATGGACTCAGCTCTGCATACTGATGCTCACATTGTATACCAGCAATAGCAGAATCATGCCTTGAAGAGGACCTTTTATGTTTTTCTTTCTTTATTTTTTCTTTTTTTTCTTTTCTCTTACTTTTCTTTTTTCTTCTTCATTTTTCTCCTTTCTTGTTCCTGTTTTTTGTCCTATTCTGTTATTTTCTTGATTGTTCTTATTGTTAAAAGAATGTGAACGCAGTTTCTAGTTTTCCTGTTGCTGCTAGCTTGTTCCACTCTTGCTTCTGTTCCTTCCTTCACTCTTTTCCTCCTATCTTCACCAGGTTCTCAAAGATTTTGAGATCCTCCTGTGTCCCCAACCTTAATTCTAACCTCTCCTTCTATTTCTCTATCCCCCAACTCCTTCTAAGTCTTTTTCCCAGAGGGTAAAGCCACTATATTTAAAGGCTCAATAACTGTAAACACATTTCATATTACAAAATATGTAAACATTTTGTCCTTGATTTTGAAATGTAACCACAAGTCACACAATTAAATGTGTTAGATTAATAGCTACCAAAAGTTGTCATTTCCTAAGTTGTGTTTCATGCTATTATTGTTGATGATTGTATTATTTTGGTCAAGGCGATGTGATTGCTTTAGTCAGTTGTCTTTACTGGTATACCAAGACTGAGATTGCTTAAAGGCCACTACAGCTACAAAACCCAAAGGCTAAATATACCAGGAAGACAATAGACGAAGTAGTCATTCTGTAAAGGCTCTAAATACTAGCAATAAAGATACTTGAAATAACCAATTTGCAAGTAGCAAATTAAACAAAAACTTCAACAATAACAAAAAATAGCCCAGAAGCCAGAAGGAATCTCCCCTGCCACCACCCCAAGCTCTTAGGGCAGAGAAGCTGAGCTGGTCCCAGCACCCAGAA
>NW_004624839.1:1055051-1070296 GCF_000247695.1 Heterocephalus glaber
AAAAAAAAACCAAAAAAATAATAATAATAATAATACAATGATATATACAACATCTATAAGAGCTCTCAGTACATAAGTGGTATTTAATAAATAAATAATATGTGAGAGCATGAGTAAATGATAATTTTATTTTTAAACATCCTCTTTCCTTTATTAACTAACAATCTTAAACTAGACATATGTCATGACATATTATTATAAACCAAATAATAGATACAATTTCTATTATATAATATATATTCTATTATATATTATATCTATATTATATATAGATAATAGATATAAAAATTTTCCTCTTATATAAAGAAAGCATAAATATTTCCTTCTTAAGGAATTAAATTCACTGTATCTCCCTATATTTAAGCATATTGGTAAGTTTTATTATAACTCATATGATACATATGTGAAATAATAAAATTTAAGCCCTTAAGCTCTTATAAGCAAGAAAAAAATTTTACATGGTAGTCTCTATTTTAACCAGTTCTTTTTCTGTGGGTTCAATTACCCATTGGTAACCATAATCTAAAAATATTAAAGGGAAAATTCCAGAAATAATTCATAAGATTTAAAGTGGTTCCGATGAACGTAATGACATCTCAAACTGTCTGGCTATGAGCAGTAAGAGAGATGAGTCATTTCTTTGTCCAGTGTATCCACACTGTGTAAGCTACCCACCTGTTAGTCCCTTAGTAGCTGGCTCAGCTATCAGATTGACTGTCAATGTCACACTGTTTGCGTCTAACCCTTATTTTGCTCAATCACCCCAAAGTAAAAAATATAATGATGCTGACAGTTTTATTACAGCATATTGATATATTATAAATTATTTTTTATTAATCTCTTCCTATATAAATGAAATTTTATTGTAAGTACATACATATAGAAAGAACACTGTATATATAGGGTTTGGTAAACTGCTGTTTGAAACAACCACTGTGAATCTTGTAACATATCCCTGACATGCAAGTAAGAATTCTTTATACCATGTTTTTCCTATGTAATAAATATGCCCAATGATGAATCAATATTTAGTTTTGATCCATATTGCTAGACACCATATCCCAAAATACTGGGAGATCATAAAGACATTGTTAGGCTTGCAAGTATTTAAAAACACACTATTCATATATTCGTCCTGAACAGAAAAATTTAAATTCATATATATTAATGGTAGTGAAAAATAACTCATATAAAATTAATGTATATCAATAGCCTAGTTTTTCCCTTTGGCATTTCTATCAGCATCTGGTCTTCTGAGCTCTGACCAGAATCTGCCACAAGTTTGGATTGTGGCATTCTAGAGCTCTTTCTCCAGTTTGCATCTCCAAACCTTTTCAATTCCTCCCAAGAACCAGCTTCAAAGGCTTCTGAACCATATGGTCAGGTAGTGTCATGGCAATAACACCACTACTCTCACTACCAAAATTTATCTAAGCCACTTTTCTCATTTTGAGACAAAATACAAGACACCTGCAAGTTAAAGGAGGAAGGATTTATTTTGGCTCATAGTTTGTAGAGGTTTCAATCCAGAGTCAGTTGACCCCAAGACAGGGAATCATGGCAGAGGGGCATGTGGGAAGCAGAGAGAGATGAAGGAAGATAGATCCTTCCCAGCTACACCCACAGTGACTTACCTCTTTCAACCAGATCCTACCTCCCAACAGCAAATTAACTATAAGCCTCATAATCTAGTCATCTTCCAAAAGTCTAACCTATGAGTACAAGAGTAATACCATTTGTTATTGTAACTAGTTAGATCAGGTAAGTGATATTTGTTCCTGGATAAAAGCTATAATCATTGAATATCAGCAAGAATACAGCATTTTAACCTGCTACATTCACATTTCTATATGCCAAGCTCTGCAACATCTTGAAAACCAACTGTCATACAATCATCATAGCTGTGGAAACCAGCTATAATTTACTGGATTTAGTAAATAATTGAATATAATTCACTTCCTCCCAAAGCCCACTTCCTTTTGGCCTCCACAGTTTCTGATGGCTATATAAATCTTTGTAAAGATCCTTTTTTACAGGAGGTCACTTCTATACACTTTTAACCAGCTATAGTCATTGAGTTTACTGGAAAAATCTCTTAAAAATATTATATGGTCTGAAAACTAAACTATATGATGTAGAAAAAAATTGAGAATGATGTTTCACCAAGTAGAGAATACAAAAAGGCATAAATGATACAAACAACCAAATAGAAATGTGAAGTTAAAAATACAATAATTGTGCCAGGGATTTAGCTCAGTTGTTCCACTGCCTGCCTCTGCAAGCACAAGGTCCTTAGTTCAATCCCTTAGACCAAAAAAAAAAAAACAAAAAACAAAAAAACACACACACACACAACAAACCAGTAATTGAGATAAAATATCACTAGCAGATTGTGTTATGGGTTAAATTGTTCTTTCCACATCCATGTATTTTAGTTCTAACCCCTATCATCTCTGAATGTGACCTTATTTATAGTTAGGGTATTCATAAGAGTAATCAAGTTTTAAAATGTCATTAGGGTTGGCCTTAATCTAATACAACTGATGTCTGCATAAAAGTGGAGAGTGTGGAGGTAAGGCAAATAGAGATCCCTATGGGAACATAAAAGCAGAGACCAGGATTATGTACTTACAAGAAAAGGAACAGCAAATATTGCTGGCAAATAACTAGAAGAGAAGAAAAACATAGAACAGATTTTTCTTACACTGCTCGGAAGAACCTAACCACTCTTTGGACATCTTAATCTCAGGCTTGTAGCACCTAGAATTGTGAGACAATAAATTTCTACTGTCTAAGTCACTGAGTTTATGGTAATTTATAGCATTAGTCCAAGACAGTGAATATAGGGTCCAACAGGAAACTTTAGCAGCAGCTAACTTGAGATTCAGCTAACTTGTACTTTAGTTGAAATTATCCGAACTTAGAAGTAAAGATAAGAAAGAATAAAGAAAAGTTAACAACCTTAGATACCTGTAGAGCACTGTCAGGTATACCAATACATACATAATGGAGCCCAAGAAAGAGACTGAATCTTTGAAGAAATGACTCATAAGAACTCCCCAAATTTGATGTAAAATCGTAATCTACACATTCAAGAAGTTCAGTGTACTCTATTCCAGATAAAATCAAAGACATCCACAAGTAGAAATATACTTATACTGTTGAAACACAAAGACAGAGAGATAATCTAAAATCAACAAGATAGCTGGATGCTGTGATGCATGTTTGTAATCCCAGCACTCTGGGGGCTGAAGCAGGAAGGTTCACAAATTCCCATCTGAGTAACTTAATGAAACCGATTTCAAAACTAAAAATAAAAAGGGCTAGGGGTTAGTTCTGTGTATGAAGTTCCTGAATTTAATCTCTATTACTGCTGATTAACTAATTAATAAAATCAGCAAAAATAAAATTGACATTATGTAAAAGTGATCTTCAGTAAGATTTATGAACTCATCAGAAACACTGGAGGCCAAAAGAAAGTGGGAAGATATAGTCAAAGTGCTGAAAGAAAAAGACTCTCAACAGAAAAATTCATATCCAGCAAAACAATCTTTCACAAATGAAGGAGACATTTAGATTCTCAGGTGAACAAAAATTTAAGAGGATTTGTTGCAAATTGAATGTGCTACAAGAAATATGAAGGGAGTTTTTAAAGCTAAAATGAAAGGAAATTAGACAACAACTCAAATCCATAGGAAGAAATAAACAGCACTTAAATAGGTAAAATGTTTACGTAGGTAAATATAAAAGTCAATATATCTATAATTTTATATATAAATATAAAAGTCAGTATATATAATTCTTCTCTTCTATGATTTGACAACTGTATGAAGTAATCATTGTGAAACTGTGTTGTTAAGCTTATAATTTATAAAGATGCAATTTGTATGACAACAATAGCACAAAGGAAGTGGGGAAGAAATGGAGTTATCTAGTGGAAAATTTTCATATGCTGTCTAGTTGCATTCTATAAAAGATTATTTTAAATTAAGACATTAATTGAAATTCCCACAATAACAACTAAGACAGTAACTCAAAACCCTCTAGTAAAAAAACAAGGTAATTTAATGGTTTATTAAAATTATTTATTTATTCATACAAAATGCAGTAACTGGTGAATAGGTAAACAAAAACATACAAGAGAAAGACCAAACAGCAATAATGCAAATGAAAATCTTCATAATTATATTAAGTACAAAGAGACTGAATTCTCAAAGTAAAAGGCAGAGAATGGTATAATGCATAAAAATCATGAACTACCATCTACTCTTTATGACATATTTTAACCAAATTGATAAAAAATAATAAGATGCAAACATTAACCAAAAATGAACAGGAGTGTTTATTTTTGAGGGGTTTTTTGGTACTGGTGATTGAACTCAGGTCCTTGAGCTTGCGCAGCAGGCGGCGAAACCACTGAGCTAAATCCCCAGCCCGAGTGTTTATTCACTGACAGCAGACAAAACAGATTGTTAGGCCAAAATTATTCCTAGAAAAATCTTAACAGTTAATCCATCACTAAAATTTAAAAGCAATAAACCCACATGCCCTCCATAACATAACCCTAAAATACAAGCAAACTTAACAGGATTGAGGGGATAGACAATTGAACAATAATTGTTAGTGACTTTCAATAATGGAAAGAACAACTAGGAAGATGATCAACAGTGAAAGAGAAGACTTAGCATTGTAAATTAACAAGATAATAGATATTTATAAGACACCAGCCAACAATAGGATGCATTCCTTTCAAGAGCACATGGAACGTTTAGGACAGATTGTGTTAGGTCATAAACCAGGTCTTTATGAATTTAAAATAATTTAAATTATACAAGATATGTTTTCTGAATACAATAAATTTTGGAAGTTAGTACACAGAGGTAAATTTAGGACAAATAAATGAAAATTAAAGAGCACAATCCTACATAACAAAAGGATAAAGGGGGGGGAAACCAAACAGTAAATTATCAAATCCTTTGACTCAATGGAACATGAAAAAAAAGATCAAAATGAATGGGATGGAGCAGAAGCAGTGGTTAGAGGGAAATTTATAGGTGGAAATGCCTACATTTTTAAAAATGGGAATAACAAAATTAGTTTGCTTTTTCATATAGAGTTTTAAACTTTTTGCATTGGCTAGATGGAGTACCTCCTGTACTGAATACTAAAATTTCTTGTAAAGGTAATAGATCCGGTGGTTAATTAATTAATGCTCAACTTGAGTGGGAATGCCCAGCTGACTTGAGTCAGCATGGTTGCTGGAATGGTATAAAAATAGAACAGTAGGGAAGGATATTATTACTGATTCCCTGAGAGAAACTTCAGCTGTTCTCTTCTGCTGAGCTCCAGTCTTTGCCTTTGCCAAGGACAGCTATTGTTTTCTTAGGAGGAGCTCTGGTCTTTGCCTTCAACTTAAGTGTTCTCTCCTGGGCAGATTAGTCAGCTTCCAGCACCAGTCTTTCAGCCTGCAGGTGCTTTTTGACATTGATTCTCCAGTCTTCCATCATAGATTCCTTGGCCTCCTGATACAAACTTGCATGGAACATTGCTGAGGGCTCTATCTAGCCCTTCCACTGGACTCACACAGGATCATCATGGATCCAGATCATCAGCTGAATTCTTTGGATCTCTAGTGTGTTCTTTAGCTCTTGCTCTCTTCTACATTTGACTCTGTGGTCAAATAATAATAAAAGTGTAAAGATGTCATTGATCCATCAAAGTACAAATTTATCTCATTTGGCATTTTGAGGTTGGCTGCTTCCATATACATTCTGTATTCAATAAGGCCCTATTTCCTTCCCTTTCTCCATACTCTATTCTTTGTAGTATGTGTCTATTTTTCCTTCTAAATCTTAAATTTATTTGAAGATAAGTAATATGTGCCTAATACCTAGTTTAGAACATGGTCATATCAGAACATCCTTTAAGTATGTATCTGTATACATAATTTCCTTGAGTGTAAGGATACAGGTAGCGGTGCTAACTAGAGCTCTTATAATGGCTTTGTGGTGGGTATTCATTGAGGCCATAACATGTGGGTGGATCCTGAAGGATTAGATGAAATTGAAGGAATTCAAATACAATGGAAGACTCCAATGGCAGAAGTGAAAAATGTGCAAGAAAATTGCAATTGGGAAATAAAAAAAGATTTTCACTATATCTTGATTCTAACTTTGCTATTCAGGATCCACTTAAAATGACTGTTACTTTATTACTTTCCCTCATAGGTCTATCAGCTCTTTAGTAAATCAAATAATGTCATCAGGAATCCTTTATTATTGTTTTTACCTATGAAAGAAGAACTTTCTATAAGTAAGAACAGTCTTGGAGGAAATCTTTGGCTACTTAGACTTAAAAATACACTGACATACAAATGTTAGAGATGGTTAATTGATAAATAAACCAGGAGGTTTTCTTTCAACATTAGTATTTTAAGACTCTATCCACAGTATAGTCATTAAATATGAACACTGTGGTCAATAACAGTTAAAATCATATCTCAAATCCATCAAGATTTAATACTAGGAAGACCTTGAAGTTATTAATAACATTGTCCTCAGTTTCCTACCTTATAGAGGCTCACCTTTTAGTTCTATTTTCAGCATTAATAAAATGATAAATGAAATTAATACATAATAAATATCTAATGCTAGTTAATTTTTCAAAAAGGATTAAATTGCTTAATGCCTCTATTACTTTTAGATTTCATCATTAAGCAAATTTGAATTATTTTTCTTCAATAACATAAAGATACTAACTTGAAAATCTATTGTGTGTACTATAACAAGCTTCCAGTCAGATATCAGTTTTTCAGATACTTGTTTAACTTTGTGCAATTGACTGAACCTCAAGTCTCAGTTCACTAATCTAAAAACTGGAAGGAGTACTCAAGGGGATTTAAAACTGTTTATAAGCTTAGGATCTTTGTCATGGTTCTTTTGGTTCCATGTCACAGAAAAACACATCAATCTAACTTAAACAAATAAATGTTTTATTGAAAGTATACTGCAGTGTATCATGAAATAAAATAGAATATTGAAAAATAAGACTCAGAAAAGATGAGAACAAGTCAGTTCTAGAATCTCAGGGGCAAAAATGTATCATTATTTTTTTGTTCTGCTATTAACATGACTCCTTGTTCTAAATGTCTGTACTTCTTAATTCAAACTTTCTTGGACAGATTCTGATTTGTTCATCATGTGTCTCCTTCATTTCCAAAGAGTATCATTTAAGAGATTAGTATTAAAATAACACAAATATGTTAACTGTGGTGGCATATGCCTATATCCCTTTTATTGGGTGGAATAGGAATCTTTATTGTTTACATCCTTTTGAATTTGAGTTTTTATAATATGCTAAGACATTTTAAGTAGTAAAAGTCACATTACAGGTTACATTACAGAAAGTGCGTTGACCTTGGCAAAGAAATGGCTCCACATTTGCTTCTTTCTCACTAAATGATTTCCATTTTCTATTCAGTTACATATTTGCATTTTTCACTTTCTATTTAAATCACAAAGCCAGACAGAAATTCAAAGTAAAACTAAGTCCAACATTTCATAATCCACAGTATTATACTTCATTTATTCCAAGTATTTGCCTAAACTTTAAAACTTCCAACAAAGAACTCTCAGAAGAGTTCATCTGATAGTAGTCTCATGTTTTAAACTTGGCTTTCAGAAAAGACTTTTAATAATAAAATAAAGAAACAAACAAATAAAGAAGTCAATCATATAGTTTTCTACTTCCTAGAAAGCCAATATTTATCCCAAAGAGTAAGAGTCTTATTTGAAAAGGTCCTTAAAAAACCAATTCTATAATATCACATGGTCACTAGCCCCAAGAAGGCCTTTTATCTTCCTAACATTTTAACTGACTCACTAATATGATGGAAATAATTTTGTTTACATGAGTATTGAAAAGAAGCACAAAATGTTTTTCTTGGCTATGCTACTAGATAGTAAGTTATCCAGAGTCTCTCAGTCTCTTAGGAAAGTGTGGTATGAAAACCCAACTGGTCATATGTAATTTGATGATAGGCCTCATGCATTTGTGTGACACAACCATCTCCACAGAGAATTCAGAGGCCAGCCAGGTGAGCTGTCACACACCTGTAATTTCAGCACTCTGTGAGGCTGGGGTGGGAGAATTGCAAGTTGGAGCTCAGCCTGGACAAGTAAATGACTTAACAATATCCTGTCTCAAAATAAAAATAAGAAAGACTGGGGATGTAGTTCAGTGAAAAGGGCCTGTTTCAATCCCTACTACTAAAGGAGAAGAAGAGGTGGAGGAGGAGGAGGAGGAGGAGGAGGAGGAGGAGGAGGAAATCAGAGGACTCTACTTGCTCCAAACTTTCTGAAAAAGTACAAACATGTTTTAAAGAAAGTAAAAGGATATTTACTATTTCAAATCTTTTTGAAAATCCTTAAAAATTATTAATAGTTAAGTCTTTAGCATGCTTATTTTGAGAATGATTCAGAATAAAGTCATAGACTTAATGTCTTTAAAACCTTGGTGAGTGTATCCATTCTGAACAAGGCTGCAAAAGATAATGAAATGTGGTTTTCTTTCTGTCACAAGAAAACGGCTGGGTAAAATAAGTCATCATTTCCTCCTTTAAAGCCATCTAAGCTATTTCCTAATAAGATTAAAAAATTATATATCAAATACTTAGGGGTACAGCTATTCTTTTGTACATAGTATCTAGCATGCAGTAAACATTTTAAGGCCTGTGAAAAAGTCAAATCAAGAATGATAATCGAGAGGAAAACATCATCAGTTGAAGTAGGAGAAGATGATAGGATTACCATAATAGGTCTTTAAAGTATTATTATATAAATTGTGCAAAATTGTTATATAAATTGTGTGTAAATATAAATTATATAAACATGGGGATGCATGTATCACTGTGGTAAGACGCTTCTAACTCTTTTTCAAAGATAGCTAGAAGGCAAATAGCTGGATCAAATGGAACTTCTGGTTTTAGTTCTTTGAGGAATCTCCATACTGGTTCATATAGTGGTTATTATACCAATTTAAACTTCCGCCAACAATGGAGAAAGGTTTCTTTTCCTCAACAGCCTTGCCAGTTTTTAATATTGCTTGATTTCAGCTTTTGTAAATGAGGAGGGGAATAAGGGTGAAGGAAGGTAAATATAGAAGGAAAGTTGTACAAAATGGGTCAAGAATTGTGGAATTATTTAGATATTTGGAAATTGATAAGAATCTAAATCATTAAATATTTTTGAAATGAAAATTGGGCAGGTACAAGAGAAGATTAAATATGATGTATGAGGGGATCAATGAACTAAAACTACCTGAAACTACTGAATTGGGAGAAAAAACAATAAATAAAATAGCATTAAAGACATGTAGATATAAATAAACTAACACTGGAATCACCAGGAGAAAAGATCAAGAATAGAATAAAAGAAATACATGAAAGAAAATGGTTGACTTCTTCTTACAAAATTAATAAAGGTGCCTACAGATCCAAAAGCCTCATGAACTTGGCGAAAAGATGAAAAGCATATCTAGGCATATCAAAGTCAACCTGTTGAAACACAAACTATAATGGTGAAAGCTTCTAGAGAATACAGTCACATTACTGAATTCAGATGAACTCTATGAAGAATAAAAGCTGACTCCTTAATTCTCATCAACACAATGAAGACACCCAAAAAATAGAGTAATGATAAAAAAAATCCGATTTTTGATTGGATTCTTCAAAGCTAAAAGCAAAATAAAAGCTAAGACAATTTCTCACAAAATCCCCATAATAACACTGAAGTAAATTCTTCAGTCAGACCACAAATGATCCCCAAAAGAGGGGAACACATCCTCAAGAAGGAATGAAAAGCACCAGAGCAGCAAATATGCTGGTAATTATAAAAAGAAAAACTTTCTTTAAAAGACTATTGCTAATTGAACTTAAAATAAACATAAATGAAATGAAAATGATAATATATGTAGAAATTAAATATTAAATAGTATAGACAATAGAAAGAAAAAGAATTATGCCATTGCAAAGCTTTTTGATAAATTGAAAACACATGTTTTAATATCTACAAAAACCACTGAAGATGGAGAGAAAGAAATAGTTTAAAATCCAACAGAAGAAAAATTGAATACTATAAAATATTTGTTCAGTACGCAAATAGTCAAGAAAGGAAGAACTGGAAAGAAAGCAGATGAGACAAATAAAAAAAACAAATACTAAAATGGAAGATTTAAGTCCAATCATGGAACTATTTAAAGTGGGAAATTGAGCTGGGCATGGTGGCACCCACCTGTAACCCTAGCAATAGGGAGGCTGAGGCAGAAGAATTGCCATGAGTTCAAGACTCTACCTCAAAAAAAGGTTTTTTAAATTTTAAAATGTATAACTTTATTATCAAACAAACACATATACAAAAATTAAAATTATGCAAAGAAAAACAGTGCAAGGGGAAACTATAATAATATTCAAATACAGTAGAACTCAATCAAAACAAAACTGAAAGAAGTGCTTAAACATTTTTCCATATAATTTTTTAAAAATCTCAAGAATTAACCAGACATCAGAGGATGTGATTTGTTTTAAAAAGATTTTCAAAACCAATATTGAATGAATAGTGGTCTGGAAAAAAAAATTCTAGTTAGCTAGTAGACTCCAAATAGGCCAAATTTTTTTAAATTTAAATTTCAGTACAGTCATATGACACGTGATGGAAATATAATCTGAGAAATGTTTTTAGGCAATTTCATCCATGTGTATCACAAAATACCACACAGAATGCCAACTTCTAAGTGCAAACTGAAAAGGTATACATCAATCATCTGTGATGGTCCCTTTATATTATCCAAATGCTCAGTTCAATACTAGATACATGAGGCCACCACTGGCATAGCAGCACACTGTTTTATAGTAAACTCTTTTATATAAGTAGGATTATGCTCTAAAGGATGAAAAGCACAGCATGTTATGATAAGTACCTAAAACAGTAACAGTCATTTATCACACCATCGAGTACTGTGTACTATACGTAGTTGTATGTGCTTCTTCTGGAAACACACCCTTCTCTCCTTTGATCTTAGTGACTCTTCTTTCCCAACCCACTGATGAGCTCCAGCCTAGTCTCTATCTACATCTCTTCCTGTAATTTTAGACACAATCTATATATGGATTCTTTCCAGATTCAAGCCTGTAACTCTGATCTCTTCCCTTCCTTTCCTGCCACCCCTACCCCTTTGAGCCTTTTCTTTGTATTTCAGATTATCAATTATTCATTTTAGTCATTTTAATCCTTAATTACACTTTCAGTTTCTCACAATACAGAAACTATTCGGTATTTGCACATGTGTGTCCTATTTAATTCACTTAAGAAGATGGCTACAATATGCATCCATTTAGCTATAAATGTCTCTAGTTTCTGGTTCTTTATGGCTGAGTAGTACTCCATTTTATTTAAAAAACCACATCTTCTTTATCCAGTCTCCAGTTGATGGGCACTTGGTCTGTTTCTAAGCTTTAGCTATTACAAACTGTGTCGCTATAAACATGGGTGCACATATATCACTGTGGTATGATTCTTTTAATTCTTTTGGGAAGATACCCAACAAGGGGATAGCTGGGTTGAATGGGACCTTTAAGCCTAGTTGTTTGAGGTATCTCCATACTGACTTCCACAGTGGTTGCACCAGTCTGCACTCCCACCAACAATGGAGAAGGGTTTCTTTCTCCCCACACCCCCACCAACATTTGTTATTGGATGATTCCTTTACAACAGCCATTCTTTCTGGGGTGAGATGGAATCTCAGTGTTGTTTTCATTTGCATCTTTCAAATAACCAGTGATGTTGAACATTTTTTCATATATTTATTTACTGCTTTTACTTCTTTGTCTGAGAAATGTCTGTTCATTTCAGATGCCCATTTTTGAATTGGGTCTTTGAATTTGGGGAGTCTGATTTTTTTCAGTTCTTTATGTATTCTAGATAGTAGTCCTTTGTCTAAGGTACAGTTGCTGAAAATTTTTTCCCACATTGTAGGTTGTTTTTTTTTAATAGGAAATTGAAGCCAAGTTCAAATGTCTATCAATATAGTTATTTCTGCTATCAGATCAGTAATAAGCAGTCAGTGCTTGTCCATCTACATTTTAGGGCAGTGTTTTATTCTGTGAGCATATTTGTAATTGTGTTTTTCTTTCTCCTTACTGTTACCATTTTAATGGAAATGTTGGCACTGACACAGTGCCAAGAAAAACTCATTTTTGCTATCTGGGTTTCTAGATAAGTCTTTTTCTGATCCTTAACTGAGAAGTTAGAAATATAAGATGTTGATTTGTTCTAAGCCTGAATACATAAAGAATTTATTTTGAGCATGGAAATATTTCTACATACCAAGATTCCATCAGCTATTCAATTTCAGATCTATTGTCTGCCCAAGATATAAGCATGGAAAAAGATGATGCATCCATCTCTAAGAGCACGAGCTACCAATTCTCTGCAGAGAGCTAAGCAGAAAGTAGAAAAATTTCAGTAAGGATATATATAATTTTAATCTTTATATGCTAATACTTATGAAAAGTAATAGCTTTTATTATGTTTATTCAACCTAAACTTTATTCTCCTATAACAAAAAAGTCTATATAAGTAAATATTAACCAAATGTCAATTAAAAGACAACCAGGCTTTGTTGCCTGGTTTAATAAAATGGTCTAAACTCTTGCTTGATTTATTGTACTGTATGTCATCTAGAAACAAACTGTTTTTTTCAATCCACTGAGGCTTTGGAGGGAAGTTGTTTGAACAGTTAGTTCACTCTAAATAGAGTAGATAATTACACATTTTTAAATGCTAATATACCAACTTGATTAAATATGAATTAATCATTTTCATTAAAATAGCTCTTTAAGTAGAAGATCATTAATGCTCTTATAAAACTGATGAGTGACTATAACAATGAATATATATCTAGCACTTGATAGGTAGTTCCTATTTTTCTACAAAAGAGCAAATGAATAGTTGAAACATGGGGGCAAATAAGTGGAGAAAGAATAAGAGAGATCCACTTTTATTAAGAGAAGTATTTTCCATGATTAACAAAAGCAAAACCAATACATTTAAGGCATATTATTTAGACATGATAATTTTTTTAAATGAATGATGATAATTTGTAAGAGGCTTAAATCCCTTTGCTTGAAAAAGTCTATTATTATTGTGACCAAGGGAAATATTGATACTTGTTCCGCATCCATGATTATTCTATTCTCCCATTCTAACGAGGTGAATAAAAATAATTAAATTGGAAGCTGACCTCTAGTAATACCATCCATTCATTTTGTTTTCAAAATCTTTTTATATGTTAGATCTTGGGAACACAGAAGTGAGTAAGACCCTGACCTCAGCTGGCTAACCATCTACTGCCAGGTAGCAGACATGCATACAAATATTAGTGGTACACACTGACATTATGGATGTGTGGAATTCATGACATGGAAGGATTCATTCCTCCTACATCAAGGGTGAGAACACTGGAGAACATCTTACCTTCATAAAATTGTGTTTGGTTCGTCTTTGGTTTCTAATTCCACATGTGTTCTAATATAAACTCTTTCTGAATCCCGTATTTTCAGAAGTATATTCTAATACAGTAAGGTACAAAATATCATATTCTAAGACAATGTTTAAATATCTGGGTTTTTAAAAGATAATTTCTGTAGTTTTTCCTGAAATTCTAATTCCAACAAACACTACTTCTGGCCAATTCCCCAAGAGCCCTGGATTCTATTATGTGTCCTCCTCCTAAATGATTGAGGGCAGCTATGCATGTAGCTACTCAGTCCAGAACAACATCACTATTAACTCCACAATGCCCACCTAAATTCAATTAACAGCATTACAATGAGGCAAGTTTCACTCAAGCAATAAAATAATTCAGAAGTGATGCAGATTAAATAAATGCAAAGGAAAAACGAAATGGAAAGCTGGAGAATCTGACTGAAATATTCTTCTGAGGACATTGGTGACACATTGCTTACAATGTGAAAGACAAAGTCAGCAACTAATCTATAAAATATGATAATAAACCATCCTTTGTTTATCCCACTACCAAGCTTCTAAGTTTCTAGGTACCTGCTGAAAGAAAAATTCTGAGTATACTTATCCCAGTGGTATGCATTTTTCATTGAAAGCCAAAAGATCAATGGTGAAGATAGAAAAACCAATGCCATGTTAAGTGTCTGGCACTAATACAACATTGTAGTCTAATGAAGAATAATATACTGCTAGACTTTTAAAGTGATTTAGATAAAATTCAGAAAGTTTATGCACACAAAAAGTTAAAATCCAAAGTTTATATTCTTTCCCCTCTACTACATTCACTACAGCAAAAACTCTACAAATCAGTGCTTGAGCCAATTATAATAAATAATGGAACTACTAACAGTGAGTAAACTTGTGTGTATCTTTGAGTTCTTTTCATTTTTCTCCTGTAATAATGACTCACAATTTATCACAAAGGAAAAGTTGGTAATGTTTTTTAATCATTTCCTAGACGAGGGTCCCAGATTCACAGCTCATGAAGCACCTTCAAAAGTTAAAAATCTGGGATTCAGAGAGGAAATTAAAAGGGAAATTCTGATCCATGAGACAGCTTAAGTACATTCAAGGACATTTGGTAAAGATGATTATTTCCCATTTTAACTGATGAAGTAGTCTCTCAAGGGAACGAATGTGAGGTTTCTACCACCTGGTTGTTTTCTGCCTTCCAGCCTGCTTGGAACTCCTCTTTAAGTGGGAGTAAGGCAATAAATTTGCATGTACATCAGTCCATCTACAGTGGTGAACTATTTTTGGCTTTGCATTATCAAATAACATCAGAGAAACTGAAGCAGTACAATAACTTCATTCTTTGTCAAATAATTTATATTAGGTTGATTCCCCCCCCATTAAGGTTATTGATACATTTTAGGTATAAAATACAGTTACATGCATCATTGGGATCTTGTACTATTACGTGAGGATCTTGGTTCTTATTTTTTTCCCCTTCCCCCGCCCTCCCTTCACCCCCTCCACCATTCCCTATTTGCAAAGACTTTGTTTCCATTTTTTTCCTTTTCTCATACGTTTTCTTTTCCCTTCTTTCCATTCCCTACCCCTCCCACTTCCCCTGCTCCTTTAGACCTTTACTTCCTATTACACGATATCAATTATACATTTTTAAAATTACAATATCAAGATCTAGGAGACATTACCACAGATTTT
>NW_004624839.1:1072606-1086052 GCF_000247695.1 Heterocephalus glaber
GGAAGTTTTCTGCCATCACTTCTGTGAACAGTTTTTTTATGTCATCTGCACTCTCTCCTGTTTCTTCGTTGACTCCAGTCAGTCTTACGTTATTCTTTTTTGCATCATCTAGCAGCTGCTGGATTGATTTCCATAGTCCCTTACAATTTCAAAGCAATTTTTCTTTCCCTGGTCACTAATTGCAATCTTCTATATCTGGAATTATGTCCTCACATTGGTTCACTCTGCTGCATAAACTTTCAGTGGAGTTTTTAATCTCCTGGAAATCTATTTGCATCTGTTTTAGGGATTCCATTTGTTTCTTATGTTGGAATTCCATCATGTTCCTCAGCTCCTCTATTTTTTTATCTGTGTCTTATTAATCATGTCTTGCACTATGGGCACTATCTCTGCTGTTATCTGAGAAATTATTTCTGATTTCATTTTTTTGAGATCCTCTTTTGTTGCCAGTTCAGGGAGTCCAGGTGGTTGAGTAACAGATTGTTCCATCTCCTTTCCCTTTGGGGTTGCTGTAGGTGATCTGGAAGTCTGTTTTTCAGGCTTGTTTACATGTCTTCTCAATTCCATGGTGTCGGGGGTTGCTTCTGGTGCCCTTGCAGCTCACCTCCCCTGATTGGCTCACCTCCTCTGCCCTAGGAGTGGTGGAATGGAGGCCTATATTAGGTTGATTTAGAAGGTACTGCTTCAGCCAGTTCCATTCAGTGAGCTCTAAAATCCAAAAATAAGAGGATCAGACACACATTTTCTCCTAGACCAAGTCTAATGGGTCAGGGGGCAAGGACTCTCAGAGCACAAATTCACCCGGACACCTCATTAACACAGACTATGTAGAGTCAACCTAAATTACTTTCTTTCTGATCTATTTTAAGTAAAACTTTATATTTAAAATTTATAATATATTTTTATATTATACTTATATTTATATTTTCTTTTATTATATAAAAAAGAAGTAAGGAAGTTGTGAAGCTGTTATATATCAAAGTTTAAAGTTATCTCATTTGTTCTAAGGTGATATTTCTGCAAACCTTATACAATTATAATGCTGTGATTACTTTATATTAAGATCACGTACAGCAATAAATGAAAAAAATGGCTACATATACCACTATTTTGTCCTTTCATTCATTCGGAGAGTTTTATGCTAAATTTGTCCATTTCTTTTTATAAAGGTAACATTAACATGATCCATTACTCTATTAATGAGGGACATTGTGTTCAGGAGTGGAACTGGATCGTATATCTTTTCTTTTGCTTATGCAAATTTCAACAAAAGTAATTCAGTGTTTTCTAATTCTCACTGTTATATTTTTTAAAAAAGTAATAATTTACTCAGCTATGAATATGTATGAATAAAAACTTTTCCTTTCTGAAAAACAGAAGTGGCTACACCTTTGTTTTTTCTAAGGTCTTTTGTCACAGCTTTTTATTTTCTTACTAAAACATCTGTTGGTAGATGTCAATTAAGTTGCTTGTTAGCTGCTTGAGAAAAGGGTCACAAAAATATTTTAAGTCAATTCATAGTTTTACATCCTATAATGGAGGGATAAACAATTATAATTTTGCTAATTCTGTATTACTTGCCACCTATCTACTTCTCCTGCCCAATGAGAGCTATTTGAGGCAAAGTATTTATTGTTCATAAAGGACAGCTTCTCACTTGACACCTTAGTAACTGGTGGCATTTGTGAAATGATGGTCAAGGTAAGGGGGAGAGGGAGGTCTACTAAACTGTAGAGGCATCTCCCCATCAAATTCAGTAGGCACCTGGCAAAGTTGACCAAAAGTGAACTATATTTGGAGCTGTGTAATGGGATGAAAGGAATGAAGGAATGGCTGACCTTACTGTTCAAATGTTTATTTGCAATGGAAAGGGCATTTCAGTAGACTAACATAACAAAAAGCTTATTTGGACTATAAATTACCTGCAATCAACTGTGTAGACAAAGAATACTATAAACTTGATCGATCATGAGTTGTACATGGGATCCTTTAAAACAAAAACTTTTTAAAAAATAGAAATAGAACTATCTTCCTCCCAACTCTAATGATGACTCCCATCGACTGAGGTAATGACTGTAGCAGGGTGAGAAGCAAAGAGCAAAAAAGGTGAGAGTATGTAAATACATAGGAATGTTGGTTGTCCTAGACAGCTGCATACACAAATCATTTCTTGTCCAGTTCCCTCCTTCTGTGGACATTTGTAGCACATGGAGCCTGTCAAAGAAGATCTGAGAACTGGCTTTGAGGACAGATTTTCTGAGATTTTATTGTGTCACTTAATATCTGTAAAGTTTATGGAAAATTTCTTAATCTCTCTCTGCCTCCATCTATAAAATAGGAATAATAACACCTCCATTGGAATACAGTAATGATTGAGTCAATACTTATAAAATGTCTAGAATATTATTTGGCATGTTGTTAATATTTAGTACATATTATTTTCTCATCTCACAATTTCAATCAATACCAAAACCAAATACTGATCTTAAATGTTTTGTTGAGACATGGTAGATAAAATTAAAGGCATACATGGATTTTAAAAGATGAATTTTCACTGGTTTCTTAAATGAAAAAAAGTGAGACATGGTTTAGAGTACTGGTAAGTTTGGTGCAATAAAAAGAACTGAGTTGATCTATAGTTGGGAAAAAGGGGAAGAGTAGATTGGACAGTGCTGGGGATCACTGCTAAAGATAAGAGAACAATGACAGATGTCCGAATAAGGAAGAGTCAAAGGAGGGCTTTGATATTTTTCCCTTTCCTGAGTCCTCATCCCCACTTCGTGCTAGAGTACATCTTCCTTGGACCACTCCTGGGGTGAGAGGAGAAATAATAGCAGCAGAGGTGATGGATTCAATGCAAAGTGAAGTAGAGATATAAAGTATGAAATATTTAAGGAAAATGAAGATGAAGGGGTAGGAAAAAGAAAATAACATTCTGAAGGCCAAGCAGTTTGAGGAGTAATCGTGATAAAGAACAAAGACAGCAGTCACATATCATGTGCTAGTCACATTGGCCTTTTATTTATGAGTTGTACTTAAGTCTATCTGATTCCTAAAATAGTATCTTTTTTTTTTTTTTTTGGTACTGGGGATCGAACTTGGGACCTTGCGCTTTCGAGGCAAGTGATGGAACCACTGAGCTAAATCCCCAGCCCTTACTAAAATAGTATCTTGCAAAACATGTGACAATATAAAATAAATTACAGTTGTATCCTGGTACTCATCATTAATTGGTTCCAGGAGGCACAATGTGTATATAAAATGATAAGAACTAAACACTCACTTTAACTGAAAAGGGTAGCATGTCACCAGGCAATTGACACTGACAAGTTCTAGCCTATATGTCAAGTACCAAAAAAATGACCAGGAAAACATTTTTGCATCAAAATCCATTGAGTAAATGCCACAGGTTTCAAGACAATCAATTACCAAGGTATGACTGCATATGTTGAACTGACTGCACCAGGGTGGTCAAAAAAGTTTTCATAGAGTGATGATATTTAAACTAGGTTTAAAAATACTTGTATGTGTGTGAAACAGACCACACAGGATTTTCATGCACTATTGGAGGGGCTTGAGAATGGTAAAACTTTAATAGAAATGCTGAATATAATTATTGTCGAAGATAAGAGATTGGAAAAATAGGCTGGGGTGACACTGAAGAGACCTTGAACAACAAGATGAAGGTTCCAGAAGACAACATAAAGCTGATGAAATTTGAAGAATGTAATGGAGGTGCAGGAATCAGAAGTGATCTGTATATCAATCAACAGATGAATGAACTATATATCTCAGCCATAATGAAGGACATATTTAAGTCATTTGTAAGAAAATGGATGGATCTCAAGACCATAAAACTAAGTGAAAAAAGTTACAGAAGTCATATATGGTTTCTGTAATATGAGATGCCTAAAATACAAATAATTTTAAGAGCAAAATAAAAAAGACATGTTAATAGGGAAGTAGACTCTGTAGAGATGGGAAAGGACTTTGGGAAGGAAGGAGGGGGAATGTGGGAGACAGGGGAGTGAAAATGATCAAGATGCAATATATGCATGTATCAATAACCCAAACTAGATGTACTACAGACATACATTTATAAAGAAGTTTTAAAGCAAGAAATTTTAGAAATGCACATATGAGTAAGTACTCAGTAAACTAATATTGGAATGCTAACAATAAAATGAAGTGTCAATTTAATGTGTCAGAGAAACATAGAAATGAAGAAGCCAGTTAACCTTGATCGTAGAGGTGCTGAAGTGATATAGTTACAATTTGGTCAGAATTTTAGTCAGAATTTGGAGGCAGAGAGATGAAGGTTCAATTCCCAGTTGGACTTCTCACTCATTCTTTATCCTTGGTTAAATTATTTAAGGCTTTCTAAGCCCAGTTTATTGGTAAAGTAATAATAACAACATTGTAGTTTTTTGGTTGTGAATTAAAGAAACCAATATATTTAAATATTTCATCACAGTTTTGTCATAGTAAATTGCTCAATAAATATTTGCTATCATCACATTATTATAACTTCTACAAAATAATTGTGGTATAGTCTTTCTCTTTTCTCTAGAATGCAAACATCTTAAGACTGGAGACTTTCCTTTGGTTTGTTTACTGATATATCACCAGAACTTACAGCAGTGTCAGACATTGAGCAGCAGCTCAATAAGTAATGTTTTGAGAAAATTATTGTTGTTGTTTTTATAGTGGTAACTGGAAAAATGGATATTGGTCAAAATAAAGTCAAATTTTGGAGGTCATGTGATGAAACAGTTTATTTTATTTTATTAGCGCACATTAATATTACATAATGGTTGGGTTTGCTTTTAGAAGTTAGTGAACACATTCAACATGTGTTAATGTCTTCCCCATTCCTCACTCTTCCTTTTCTTCCCTCTCTTGCTGAGTCCCTTCCCAATCTCCAAAAGTCTACCTCGTGGCTTCCATTATGTTTTTTAAACATTTTTCTTTCTTTTTCTCTTCTTTGTTTTTCTTTTCTTTCTTTTCTGTCTTTCTTTTTTTTTCAGTTTCTCATATAAGAAAAAACCTGTAATAGTCAACTTTTTGAGTCTGGCTAATTTCACTTAATATTTCCCAGTTTCATCCATTTTCCTGCAAATGACATGATTTCATTCTTGTTTCTGGTTTGGTGATAGTCTATTGTGTATGTATACCACATTTTTTTTTCATCTATTCACCTACTGTGAAGCATCTAGGCTGTTTCTATAGCTTAGTTTTGGGGAATTGTCCAGCTATGCACAAGGGTACACATGTATTACTATAGCATCCTGCCATTAATTCTTTCAGGAATAAACCCAGGGGGGTATAGCTGGATCAAATAATATTTCTATGTCTAGAAATAATATTTCTGTTTTTGAGGAATGCCCATAATAATTTCCACAATGGTTGTGCTAGTTTACATTCCTACCAACCTTGTAGAAGCCTTGCCCCCATCCTTGCCTGCATTCATTGTTTTGCTTTTTGTTCTCAACTGTAGCCATTCTCACTGAAGTGAAATGAAATCTGAGTGTAGCTGTAATTTGCATTTCTGTGATGGCTAGAGAGAGTGAACATTTTTCACCTAACTTTTGTCCATCTGAACTTCTTTTGAGAAGTATCTATTCCATTTATTTGTCCACTTTTTATTGGGTTCATTGTTTTATGGAGCGAATTTTTTTGAGTTCTTTATATAGATATATTCTAGATATTGATCTTCTACTAGAAATGTAGCCAGTGAAGATTTTCTCCCATTCAGTGAGTTGCCTCCTTACTGTTAGTTCTTTTGACCTGCAGAAACCTTTTAATTTGATATAATCCCATTTGCTGATTCTTGATATTATTCCCCATGCTTCTGAATTCCTATTCATGAGACCTTTCCTGTGCCTATGGCTTCAACTGTTCCTCCTATGTTGATTTCCATGAGTGAAACATATTTTTAGGCCATTGATTCTGAGCTGTCATTAGTGTTGTCTTCTGGTATAACCTATCCATTGACTATTACATGTTATAACTATTGGCCAGAACCAATCAGTAAGCCTACTGTCCTCACTGAGTTAAACAGCTAAAATGTAGTGAAAAATGTGCTTACCACTCTCAGTACTCATAAAGAACTTCCACTGTGTATTGCAGTGGTATTCAATAATGGGCACACAAAGAATGAGAATTTCAAGAGGTTTTGATTCACAGAAGGTGGAATTGGAACCAATCTGCTTCTGAAGATTGTGCATACCTGTGCATCCCTTTCTGTTGCTCAGAGAAAACTCATTTTTGGTCTCAATATCATCCTAGAACTTTTATTTAAATTCTTTGTACAGCATCCTTTGAAAATTAGTTATCATTCACAGTTCCATTTCTTTTCAAATTGCCTCATTTCATTCTTTTAATTAACATAGGTTGACAATTTAGGGCAGACAAATAGAATTTTTCAAAAGCCAACAATGATTCATGGTTATTGAATTGAAATAGTGGGACAGAGTTGATAAGAAAGAACAATTTCTTACAATGATAGGCAGAACATAATATATGAGAAATAAACAAATGGAAATAATATTTGAGCAATGAGTATATTAGAAAAATATCAATAGAATTAAGGAAATAATTGTATAAATGTAGCAAATAAAATTTATTATATATTGAATAACCTGGCCAAATTGGAATGGTCATTTATACAATCAACTGTGGTAGAAGAAACCTAAAATGGAAAGACTTATTGAGAGAAAATACTGACTTTGAAGTTAAAGGTACTGTCTCAATATTCCTAAGTGAAATCACTTGTTTTGTATGGATTCTAATGTTGACTAATAACTCATTGAATATTTCATTTCTTGCTTTCACAGCACAGACTTTACAAGAGAGGTGGGTTAAATTGAACATTTTAGAAATTTAATATTTGAAAACCAAGCTATGCTCCCCCTAAAGAGATAAGATCTACCACTTGGTAAATCATTGTCTAGCTATGATAGGACAAAGATAGCAGATGTAGAAAGAGAGGCCCCTAAGGAGACAGAGGAAGTTAATGACGAATAGTATCAAATGTTACCTTTCAGAAAACAACTGGACAAAATGCTACAAGCACTCAGCTTTCTTTATTGCAGGTTTCTTGAAATCCTTGTTGTGCTTCCTCCACCCCTATGAATGGCTACTTTGGATACCTGAAGCTCAACCCTGAGGTGAGCTACTCAAAATCTGTTTTCAGAATAGTTTGCTTTCTTTTGGTAGGCTTCCATCCTACAGTTATTTGAGACAGGACAGAAAGCAGAGTCCCTCAGCTGATAAGCAGAATACTGGGCTCTGCCAAGTCTAGTCACATCACTAACATCCTTCTCCTGGAGCCCTTAGATCAGGGTTTGCAAGATCAAAGGAGGATCAAGGAGGCTAAAAGATGTAGAAGATTCCACCCAAGTATGGTAATTAAGCTGGATCATCAGTTGATTGCTCTCTGAGTGTGACTAGGTGGGTCATAGAGGCAAGACCTTGGGGATCCATATCTGGTCCCTGGTCTTGTTCTTTCTGGTGCACTTTCCAACTGCTGCCAAGAAGTGAGTAGCTTTTCTCCAGCAAGCCCATCACCCTAGTGTTTCTGCCTTGGAGCAAGTTGACCATAGACTATATTCTCAAAGGCCATGAGCAAAATAAACTTCTATAAATTGCAAGTGTCAGTTATGTTGTCCCAGGAATGAGAAAGCTGTCCAAGAAATTATGGATACACAGTTGAAATTACACTTTATTGTGGGGAAAATTTACCTCCTGTGGAATTCTTTGATTAAGCTTTTTATTTCTTTTATTTTACTTTGTCTCTATAGACTTAATATGTACATTTCTCCCAGAGCTGAATATGCTTCATTTACAGTTCCACCATATAGATACTTTCTTTTTTGTAAACTGAGGGATCTTTAGAAGAAAGTTAGAGAACTTTCATAAAATAATTCCAAGGTATTCACATTTGCACTTGTGCAAGTGCACTCTGTGAAATAACATGACATAATAAAATGACATGCATATAACATAGTTCATCCCATTTATTTGACAAAAGTAGAATAAGTTGTATCATATTTTTAAATGCCCCAAACTGAATGTTTCAACCTTGACCAATTGAACATCTTTGATATTTAAGCCCTGGAGACTATTACACAAATCTGAAATAGTCATATTCCTCTTGCTGAGTAAATAATAAGGACTTGAGCTCTTCATTACAAGTGTTCTGGTCAAATGAGGGATATATAAACATTTAGCAAAATCTGCTTATAAAATGTTTCAGTTGCATTCAAAAAGCAAAACTTGAAATCAAAGAAAATATAAGGTACTATAAGATACTCTGGGAGGTTAGTGCTAGATGAATTCTAGAATGTTAAACAGGAAATACACTAAATATTAACTAACTCAAACTTGTATTATTCAGCTTTCTCATTGCTGGGACACAATTTAAAGGAGAAAAGGTTTAATTTGTTCATAGTTTCAGGGGATTCAGTCCATGGTCAGCCAGCTCCAAGGCAGAAATATCATGGTAAAAGGTTAAGGGTAGAGCAAAGATGCTTAGTTCATGCCACCTGGAAAGCAGTGCAAGGGAGCAGTGCCAGAGAGGAAGGGATGAGAGACCAAATATATATCCCCAAATCACCCCTCTATGATCCACCCAGACACACCCAGATGTATGTTTTACTAATCTCCTAGGCACCTTACAAGCCAATCAATTTAACAATCCACCTCAACCATGAAAAATTTCCTTGCTTTTTGAAAGCTAAGAGTTTGTTATAAAAAATTATTTCCATATAAACGCAGAAACCTACTCACACAAATGTAGCCTAACTCCAAGTTAGGGTGTTTCTGTTCCAACCTCATTCTTGCCCTTCTATAAATAACAGCAAGGTCTGGGGCAGGTGAACAATTGTGCACTGGATGGCAACTTGCCTGAGTCTGATGAGACAGAAACTTAAAAATTAAATGAAGTCAATGTATTACAGATATGCCAGGGACAACAGAACCATAGAGTTTGTGGCAAATCAGTGCTCCAAGTCTTCAGGAGCTGTTTGTAACAGATGGAGTCTCATCTGTTCATGCCCCACTTTCTCTGTAGCTGAGGGTCTTGAAAATGCAGCCTGCCCTGGATTTTATACCTGGGAGCAACAGGACGCACTGGACTGAAGCATTGAAGGACATCCTGTTTCTAGGGGACAGAGCCTGGTCTTTACAGGCCTGCTTCTCTTTTATCTGAGGACATAACATCCCTGGCATATTCTTGAGAGAATATTGGTTATTCTTGAGAACCACAAGTGATAAAAGATGATGTTCAAGGCCATCTAAAGAACTGTCCTGCACAGGGAGGATGAAAGCAGGTCCTGGATCCAGGACAACTGAGGTAGGTCAGGTAAGTCAGGTAAGTAGGCCTCCTGTGGTTGACTACAAATGGCATGCACTGACCTCACTTGTGGAAATGCAGGAGGGTGACAGTAGAGTAGGCCAGCATTGGGACTAGGAATGAAAAGAAATGCTCTCAGCACAACTGATAGACAGAAAAGAGAAACTAAAAATCTTGCTAACAAATATTGTCAGTTCACTGAATCCCTGCCTATTGATTGGTGATTTTTATGTAGCAAATAAATTTGCTGAAAGAATTAAAGAACTCATTTATTTGTCATTACAAACTTGCATATATATGATTATTTCTAGCTCCAATAAATACCTTAAGGCCTAGTTGGTAAGTAAGCAAATGTTTACTCATAGTTTATTTGTTCCAGGCCTTGTGTTAGACACAGGGGTACATTGATACCTGCATTCCTACTCTTCTACAAATAAGCATATTGGAGGTTGAACTCCAAAACTTGTATGCATGCTCTGCCTCTGAGCTGTATTCCTATGAGCTCAGAGAAGTTATATATTTTCTAGACCACAAAGCTTAAAAACGGAGAAGTTAGCTTTCCAAATCAGAGCTTTTTAAAATTCCTACTTTCACCATTACAGCTCCCAGCCTAACAGTTGAGAGAGAAGCAGAAAAAATGATCTAGTTGAAGTAATTTTGATTAGAAAATATAGGCAGATAAGAACAGAAGTCAGTGTGGGTAGGAACACAGAGCATAGAAGAAGATAATCCTGGACACAGCATGTCTAGGACTGGTTAATAACATTCTAGGACAGAAGATAGCTGTGTAAGTGAGTTCAGACCTTGGGAGAAATTTACACCCAGACAGAAGGCTGGAAAATTAGAAGAGGCTGGGAGAGGAGTAAGATACTGTTTCAAGCAGACCAAAATAATAATAATAATAATAATAATAATAATAATAATAATAAAATAAAATAAAGGGAAATTAACCAACTGCAACTAAAATCATCTTTGTTTACTACAGAATTTATGTAAAAATAGATTGACTTCATGAGGCCAGGGATTTAGCTCAGTGATTCTGCCACCTGCCTCACAAGCACAAGGATCCAAGTTCGATCCCTGGTACCAAAAAAAAAAGAATAGATTGACTTCTCTCTTCCCTCTGCTTCGCACATTGTCACATATATGCCAGAATGCACTGATTCAAAATTCTCTTTCCCACTTCTCCTTCCTCCTACCAGTCCCTGCTATTCATGCAACCGTGCTCAGAAATTTCTTTGAAATCATGGGGCAGAATGGAGAGATGAGGATGTATCTAGTTTCAAAATCATCAGTTTGAAGCTATGCTTCATATAGACTGACAACTTATACTGGGGCACCCCAGAATTTCTCCTGGAGATCAGTGTCTCTTGTGCATCACAGGGATGGGCATGACTATGCAGTGTTTTGCAAGAAGAATGTGTTACAAGATCCTGTTTCCCTTTAGCTTAGATTTATGGCTATGTAAACTCTGTGTTAGTGTTTACCATTCTTAAGTGAGGCTCCCCTTTTAAAAACTCAGTCCTGTGAAATTGTGCTGGATTTATGAATAAAGAAAACTCAAATATTTGATCTGAAAGAACTCCAATAAGAAAGCAAAATTGTCCTAAGAGACATTTTGCACTTCCCTTGCAGGTAAGTAATGCAATACTGGGGTAGAATGTTTTGATATACATATAAGGGTAATGAAGTAAATAAATTGGAAAGGAGTAAAGGGCTCATGGCTACCATGTTAACTTTTCCATATTCTCAGAGCAGAATAAAACAAAAGAAAACAAAACAAAAAAACTGCTTCCTTCTTAGAAAAGGAGAAAGGCTTCAAATGGGTTTGTTGTTTAAAGGGACACAATTTATTCCGAATACTTCCTACTCCCTGAGAAAAATGTGACTAAAGTATTAAGCTGTAAAAAATACAGATCCTTAAAACATTTTAGACTAAAAAGCAATGTAGTTATTAACATTCTATAAATAGAGAGAATCTACTGTAATTTAGGGATTATCTCTCTGAAAATATGCACATATGCATATTACTAAGATTTTGCGCACAGTTTTAGGGATTTGGGGGAAATTCTTTAGCCATTTGTTACCAGATTAAGAACTCTACAGGCAGTGAAATACTCAAATTAGCAGGCCTCATTTTTCAGACCTCAAGTGCTGTACCTAGGGTCACATGACTAACTCACTGGAAGAGATAAAGGACCAGATGGCCCAGTACTTAACCCACATCTGATTGGAGTTACTGTCCAAATGTCATCAATCACCCAATGGATGTAAAAGAACCTAGTCAGGTTTTCCTTGTAATTCATAACTGAGCCTTTAGTAACTCTCTACATCGGTTTAAATTAAGAGATTTTTAATTAAGTTGTACTATTCCCAGTTGACTAATCACATTTTCTGATCTGCTGTTTCCCATATTTTTTCCTTGTTGTTTTGAAAAGTAATATAAAATTTAAGAACACTCATTATCATCTCAGGGAGATTTCTCAGTATCAGATCCTCATGCTGCTCCATTAGATTGCCTTAAAGTAGAATGAGATCCTTGAGTAAATAGGCTTTAACGTATGTGAAGCAGTATCACTTCCACTGAAATTCATAGGAAGGTAATCTGAAGTAAATGTTGTCAGGTTTTCAGTTGAAGCAGTCATGCTTATCTTAATACACAGATTTAAAGAATGACATTCATGGGACCAGGAGACACCTGGAGGTTATAATGTTATATCTTACAATAATGGAAATTGTGTGCTATTGTGTAACTTTATCTTTTTATTATTTTTTACAACATCAATGTACAGGAAAAAGTGACACCATTCAGGGTCATGGACACATGGTTGTGGTCTTTCTCTAATTCCATTTCTGTCTCGTTAGGCAGTGGTTGGGTTCAACACCTCTTCTCAATCCTCCTCTTCTGCCTCTATCAATGACTTATTAGGCCATATTTTGTTTGTTTTTTCTGTGTTATCTAATAGTATTTTAGCTGGTCAAGAACTGAGGCTCTGTCCTGTCACACTACAAAAATACAATAACTAACAATAAATGCTCAGCAAGTATCTGTTAGATTAATAACTGACCAAAGGAAGCAAAAAAATCAGTCTTTTGCACATTACATAAACTGAAGGCTTAATCAAACAATCACATAAAAGCTTTAGTAAGAACTAACACTCAAAGAAGGATTTTTTTGTTTATTTGCTTTACCATGCTTTCTTTAAAAGGTCAGAGTGAATTCTCCTTCACTGCAAAAAAAATTAAATAAATAAAGGGGGAAAATAGATCACTGATCCTTTAGATCATTTAGATTGGTGATGTAATAAAGTTATAGGTTCACTGAAATTGATAAGGATATTTGAAAAGGGTTATCTAATGGATTTAATAGAAATTAAATTTCTCTTCTACCTTCAATAAACAAGAGATTGATTTACTCAACACAAATCCTAGAAATAGGGCTTGAGTTAGAATTGACCTGAGACTTTTACAGAAGCTTATAGGATGTTGGTTAACAGTTCAGGACAGAGCTTATGCATACATCAGATATTCAAGGGAAAAGCAATAATTTCTAAGACTTTTTGTATCCCCAATACTAAATATAACGTCTGACACATAATAGGTTTTCAATATACATTTTATATATAACATTTGTTGATATGTACCTGTACCTATATATACATTTCTGCACCTATATATTAAATTTTGCTGATTTTGTGTTCACTTGTGGCAAGTGGTTGTTGAAAGATTCTACACAGGTTCTTTACCAACTGCCTAAGAATATAAGTCACCTTTGCTATAGATCCAATTATTTTAAAGTTTGGCTTCCTTCACTTGGAGATTTAGAAAACAATGAGCTAAATAACATTCTGAAGAATTTCTCAAAACATACAACAGGGTTTTGAGTCTTGTGACTATACAAGAGGGAAGAGATCTACCATAGACTTTTTTTTATTAAATTCTTTTATTGGTACATTTTAGGTACACAACACAATTACATTTCTCATTGGGAATTGAACCTTTACATAGTGCATCTTGGTTCTTATTTTTTCCCCATTCCTAGCCCTCCCTTCACCCCCTCCACCCTTCCCTATTTACAAAGACTTTATTTC
>NW_004624839.1:1095277-1131471 GCF_000247695.1 Heterocephalus glaber
ACACACACACACACACTTTTGGCTCAAGTTTCTATTCATCCACAGGGTCAAACTGTTATAATTTAGATCTAAAATTTTCCCCAAAAGGCTCATGTATTCAGAGATAGGACTTATGGAAAGAGAGTGAATCATGGGAGCACTGGATTCGTCAATGAATTGATGAGACTATAGTTAAACGTGCTTATGAGGTGGTACCTCTTTGGAAGAAATGCGTCACTAGGGGCATGCCTTTGAAGGGGATATATCTGTCCCCTACTCCCCCTTTCACTCTCTATTTTCTGGCTGCCAGGAGGTGAGCAGCTTTCCTCCATTACACCCTTCAACCATAATGTCTCTGCCTTAGAACCAGTCATCCATGGATTGAATCCCCTGAACTTTGAGCCAAATTAACCTCCCCTTTTTAAGTTGTGTATTTCAGGTATTGTATCTTAGCAACAGGAAAGTGACCTTAAGAAAATAAAGAATTGGCATCAGAAAAGTGAGGTCCTTGCTGTAACTTACACCTGACTGTGGTTTAGAAGCCTTTGGAACTGATTTGTGTGAGGAGTTTGGCCAGATTTAGAGGTGCAAGCTGGAAAAGCCCTAGAACATTGTAAGGCCAAGCTTGATGGGAAATTCTAGTCAGAGCTCAGAAGATCAGAATGCTATTGAAATGTGGAAAGTAAAGGTCAGGCTTTGAGGTCTCTGGAACAAGGACTCTATTGGAAATTGGACTAGAGCCTGTGCATGTTATATTCTGGTTAACAACTTGTCTACATTTTTCCCATATCCTGAGTCTCCACAAAACGGAGAGGAAGGGCAGTGAACTACTTAATCTGACAAGAAATTGCAAGATAGTCCAACATTCAGGCTCTGACAGTAGTACTTTTTGCTACATTTATCTAGATTTATAGTGATAATCAGGGCCAAAAGGCAGAACACAAAATTTTGCAAAACTCAAATTTTAATCCAAAAAGAACCACTTGTAACTTTGAAACAAATGTAGATATAGACACTGAAGAGATCAACATCACTAAAAGGAAAATCAAGTACTTTTTACCAATACAATAGAAAAGATGCTGTAAGGCTATCTTAGGAAATGGAAAGATCCCACCCATCACAGTTTATGAAAAGGTAAACTCTTGAAAAGACTTTGTCTTGAGAAGAGAGATCCAGGGTGCCCTGTTTATTCAGGCCTAGTTAAGGAAGTGTTTCCCCATGGTCAGTCATCTAGAACTTGTGCACCCATCTTCCAAGAAGGTCTGTCTATTGCTACAGCTGGTGACAGACCTTGGTATCATCCATGTGTGTTGGTTTTTTAAGCATGCACAATGCAAGAGATATGGGATCATGGAAGCATCCATTGAGATTTCAAATTCAGTGTGCCCCTGAGAGGACAATATGTGAAACTGTGTGAGTAAAGATGAAGTTGCTAGGGAGACCTCTAAGGAAGAAGAAGATACAAGGAATATTGATCATCTACTATGGAAAGATGCAGCCACTGATCAGAGCCAGTCCAAGAGAGAAGCCATGTGTGTGGCAACCAGTATAATAGGGGCGGGGTTGCCCAAGTCCTTCAGAGTTCATATTGAGCCACAACCTACCCTGAGTGCTGGGCATGAAGCTACAGGATTTAATATTTGTCTTGCTGATTTGGGGATTTGTTTTGGTCCTAATTCACTTATTCTTCCCAATTCACTTATTCTCCCCTTGTGGAATAGAAATATTTACCCTGTGCATTGTATGTTGGAAGTATTTGATTTTCTCAGGAACTAACAGATAAAAGTGTGCCTTAATTTTCAGAGAAACTTTGAATTTGAACCTTTCAGCATTGCTGAAACCATTAAGGCTTTGGCAATTCTTAGGGATGAACAAAATAAATTTTACATAATAAAATGAATGAGTCTCTTGGGGGCCAGGAGCAATATGTTATAGTTTAGACTTTGAATGTCCCTCAAAAATCTCATATGTTCAGAAATGTGACTTTTGGAAGGTGAATGGAACATATGGACAACATACACATCAGTGGAGTGATCCATTTATGAGTCTACAGTTAAATGTGCTATTAGAAGTTGGGGCCTGGTTGAAAGCGGTGTGTCATTGGGTATGCCTTTGGAGGATATATCTTAGTCCCCAACTCCTCCCTTTACTTTCCTTCCTGGTTGTCATGAGGTGAGCAGCTTTCCCCATTATGGCCTTCCATCATGATGTTTCTACCTTAGAGTCAGCCATCCAGGTGCTCAATCTCCTGAACTATGAGACAAATTCAACTTCCTCTCATTTAAGTTGTGGATGTCAGGTACTGTGTCTCAGAAATGGGCAAGTGACTAATAAATTGATGACCAATAGACAGAAATGACATTGTTTCTGAATTTCACCAACAGACACAAAAATCATTCCTATTCCAAAGCCAGAGAAAATGCCCATCTTGGGAGTGGTGACAGACTGGATTGAATTTGTAATGGAACTTCTGTGGTAATTATATACAAAAGATATAGGGCAGGAAGTATTCCCACTGATTTAATGAGTTTCTACCAAAGAGGCTATTATTGATATTCCTTCAGTGCTGGTAGAATCACTTTCTTTAAGAAAACTTTGCTTTCCACACAGCCCAGTCAACATTTGTCATTGGTTCATTTCATGATAGCAGCCATTCTTTCTGGGGAGAGGTGGAATCTCAGTGTTGTTTTCATTTGCATCTCTTGAATGACCAGCAATGTTGAACATTTCTTCATATGTTTATTTGCTACTTCTACTTCTTTGTCTGAGAAATTTCTGTTCATTTCAGATGCCCATTTTTGGATTGGGTCATTAAATTTGGGAGGTCTGATTTTTTTAAGTTCTTTACAGATTCTAGATAGTAGACCTTTGTCTGATGAACAGTAGGTGAAAATTTTTTCCCACATTGTGGGTTGTCTCTTCACACTGTTGGTGGTTTCTCTTTCTGTGCAGAAGCTTTTTAATGAGAAGAGATCCCACTTGTTGATTGTTTGTGCTAGTCAATGGGCAACTGAGGTTTTGCTCATAAAATCTTTTCCTACACCAATGTCCTCAAGTGTTCTACCTAACCTCAGTTCCAGCCAGTTTAGTGTTTCTGTTTTAATATTTAGGTCTTTAATCCTACTCAATTTAGTTTATTGTATGGTGAAAGATACAGGTCCAGTTTTAATCTTTGGCAAGTGGAAACCCAATTTATCCAGCACCATTTAATAAAGAGGCTATCTTTCCTTCACTGAGGGTGTTTGGCTCCTTTGTTGAAGATGAAGTGGCTGAGTGTGTCTGGGGTTGTTTCTGCATCTTCTAATCTGTTCCACTCATCCTCAGGTCTGTTTCTTTCCCAGCACCATGGTTTTTTTTTTTTATCACAGTAGTTTTGTGATATAGTTTTAAGTTGGGGGTTGTAATACCCCCTGCTATGTCTCTGGTGCCTACAATTGGTTTTGCTATTCTAGGTCTCTTCTTGTTCCAAATGAATTTTTGGATTGTATTCTCAACATCCATGAAGTATGCTGCTGGGATTTCAGTTGGGATTGCATTGAATCTATAAAGCAGTTTTGGAACTATCGCCATTTTCACTATGTTGATCCTTCCTACCCAGGAGTAAGAGATGTCTTTCCATTTTCTGATATCATCTTCAATCTCTCGTTTCAGAGAGCTATAGTTTTCAGAGAAGAGGTCTTTGATTTCTTTTGTTAGGTTGATTCCTAGGTATTTCAGTTTTTTGGATGCCATTGTGAAAGGAATTTTTTGCCCTATTTCTCTCTCAGTGAGTCTATTGTTTGTGTAGATGAAAGCTATTGATTTTTGTGCATTGACCTTACATCCAGCTACCTTACTGAATTTGGTTATTAAGTCTAGAAGACTTTTGGTGGAGTTCTTGAGATCTTCTATACAGAGTATCATGTCATCTGCAACTAATGACAATTTGACTTTTTCATTTTCTATCTTTATTGTTTTATTTCTTTCTCTTGTCTAATTGCTGTGGCTAATGTTTCCAAAACTATATTGAACAGGTGTGGTGATAGTGGACATCCTTGTCTTGTTCCTGATTTTAGTGTAAAGGATTTCAGTTTTTGAGCATTTAGTATGATATTGACTGTTGGTTTTTCATAGATGGCTTTTATCAGATTGAGGTAGAGACCATCTATTCCAATTTTTTGTAGGGTTTTTATCATAAACGAATGTTGGATATTGTCAAATGCTTTTTCTGCATCTATTGAGATGATCGTATGGTTTTTGTCCTTGGCTCTATTCATATAGTATATTACATTGATTGGTTTGTATATGTTGAACCATCCCTGCATCCCTGGGATGCATCCCACTTAGTTAGAGTGTATGACCTTCTTGATGATATTCTGCATTCTATTTGCCAGTAACTTATTAAGGATTTTTGCATCTATGTTCATTAGTGAAATTGCCCTATAGTTCTCTTTTTTGGTTGGGTCTTTCTCTGCTTTAGGGATTGAGGTAATGCTTGCTTCCAGGAATGAATTTGGGAGTATTGTTTCCCTTTCAATTTCATTGAAGAGTTTAAACAGTAGTGGCAGTAGTTCTACACTCTAAATGTCTTGTAGAATTCAGCAGTGAAACCATTAGGACCCGGGCTTTTCTTAGTTTGTAAGTTTTTTTTACATTTTGAATTTCATTGATTGATATTGGATTGTTTAGAAATTTTATGTCTTCTTTGTTCAACTTTGCTAATTCATACATATCTAGGAATCTCTCCATTTCGTCTGTATTTTCATCTTATTGGTGTACAGGTTCTTGAAGTAGGTATTGATGATCCTCTGGATTTCTGCTGGGTCTGTTGTAATTTCATCCTTTTCATTCATAATTTCATGGATTTCAGCCTTTTCTCTTCTCTTTTGATAAGGTTGGCTAAGGGTTTGTCAATTTTGTTTATTCTTTTGAAGAACCAACTATTTGATTCATTGATTTTATTTTGTATCATTCCTTTAGTCTCCATTGCATTGATTTCTGCTCTGATCTTTATAATTTCTTCCCTTGTATGAGATTGGGTTTGTCCTGCTATTATTTTTCTAGAAGCTTGAGGTTCATCATCAGGTTGTTTAAGTGAGCTCTCTCTGTTTTCCTAATGTGAGTATTCACTGCTATATATTTCCCTCATAAGACTGCTTTCATTGTGTCCCATAGATTCTGATATGTTGTACTATCATTGTCATTTAGTTGTAGGAACTGTCTGATTTCTTCTTTAATTTCCTCTGTGACCCATTGGTTATTCACAGTTGGGTTGTGCAGTTTCCATGTGTTTATGAAATTCTTGTGGTTTCTTTTGCTATTCATCTCCTATTTCATCATACTATGGTCTGATAATATACAGGGGATAACTTCAATTCCTTTGTACTTACTTAAACATGTTCTCTGAATGAGTATATGGTCTATTTTGGAGAATGACCTATGTGCAGCTGCAATGAATGTGCATTCTGATTTTTGTGGGGTGGAGCACTCTGTAAGCATCTGTTAAATTCATTTGTTCAAGAGCTTGATTGAGTTCTCATAATTTGTTGCTTATTTTTTGTCTAGTTGATCTATTTGTGACAGTGGGGTCTTGAGGTCCCCCACTACTATTGTAGTAGTGCTTTGATATTTCATGTCCATTAGAAGTTGTTTTATATAGTTGGGTGCACTAGTGTTTGGTTCATATATATTTATGATTGTCATCACTTCCTCTTCGATTGTTCCTTTTACAAGGATGTAGTGTCCTTTGTCTCTCTTAATCACTGTGGGTTTGAAATCCAATTGATCTGCAAAGAGGATAGCTACTCCTGCATTTTTTTGGGTTACTGACATGGAGTATTGTTTTCTACCCTTTAACTTTCAGTCTATGAGTTTCTTTTTGAATTAAGCATGTTTCTTATATGCATCATATTGTTGGATCTTGCTTCCTGACCCATTCTGCCAGTCTATTTCTTTTGACTGCTGAATTGAGACCATTAACATTGATGATTATAACTGATATATGTATTGACTTATCATTGTCATGACTTTTTCTTTTTGTTGGGTTCTCCCCCTTTGCTTTTAGTTTCTTGTCATGCCTGATGGATTCATTCTGCTGGGCTTCCTGGGGTTGTGATCCTCATTTCTCTTCTTAGGATATTTTCTAAAATTTTTTGGAGTGCTGGTTTGCTACTCATGAAGTTCCTAAGGTGCTCTTTGTCATGAAAATATCTTATTTCTCCATCAATATTGAAAAATAGTTTTTTTCAGGGTAAATCAAACTGGGTAGAGGCTGTTTTTCTTTAGAGCTTGAAATATGTCACTCCAAGCTCTACTTGCCTGTAGGACTGGAGTTCAGAAGTCTGCTGTGATTCTGAAGGGTTTTCCTTTGTATTGATTTGTTCTTTTCTCTAACTACTTGTAGAATTTTGTTCTTCTTAGGTTTCTGTAATCTTAACTATTGTATGCCTATGTGTAGATTTTTTTTTGATCATGGCTAGTCAGAGTCCTATATGCCTCACTTATCTGTATGTCAACTTCTTTTCTTCTGCTTGGAAAGTTTTCTGCCATCACTAGTCTTATGTTATTCTTCTTTGCATCATCTAGCAGCTGCTGGATTGATTTCTCACGGTCCCTTTCTATTTTTAAGAATTTTTTCTTTTCCCGGTCACTAATTGCAATCTTACTTTCAATATCTGAAATTCTCTCCTCACATTGGCTCATTCTGTTGCATAAACATTCATTGGAGTTTTTCTTCTCCTGGAAATCTGTTTGCATCTGTTTTATGGATTCCATTTGTTTCCTATGCTGGCATTCCATCATGTTTCTCAGCTCCTCTATTTTTTTAATCTGTGCCTTCTCTAGATTTATTTATCATGTCTTGCACTATGGGTGCAATTTCTGCTGTTACCTGAGAAATTATTTCTTCTTTCAGTTTTTCTCAATCCTCTTTTGTTGCCAGTTCACGGAATCCAGGTGGGTGATGATCAGATTAATCCATCTCTTTTCCCTTTGGGGTTGCCTTAGGTGATCTGTAAGTCTGGGTTTGAGACTTGTTTGTGTGTCTTCTCATTTCAACAGATGCAGCCTGCTGTGGCTTTGTTGATGCAATTTTTTGCTTACCCAGTAGTCTTCAATTCTCAACAAGCCACTGAGCAGCCTTTTCTCTGCTGCTCACCATTACACTAATTTCTGGGTTTAGAATGGTGGCCTTTTGGATCCCCAAGCTGACCTGTTTTCTTGGCAGGCTTCTGGCTGGGTCCTGTGCACACTTGGGATGGTATCTAGATGTGCCTCTGGCTAGGGCCCCTATGTACCTGTTGACTGGGAGGGTCTTTATCTGGGGGCTGTAAATTCCATTTCCCATTGTGTGAGCAAGCTTCTAGTTAGGGTCTTGTGCACTTACTGATGGTATTGGCACAAACCTCTGGCTTTTGCTTGTGCATCTGTGCAACTCTTTTCCAGGCAGGCCCTTGGCTTGGGCTGGTGTCTCTGAGCCTCTGGATTCTGGGCAGAGGATTGGCTGGGATTTGCTTACAGCCATGCTGCTCTGGTCCACACTGCTGCTCCCCCAACTAAAGTGGTCTCATGTGCCTTTATTGCAGAGATTTTCTTCACTTTTCCAGTGGGCCTCAGTTGTTATCAAGGAGCCTCAGAGAGGCCCTCTCTTTGTTGTTCAGTTTTGCTCTATCTTCTGGAGCTCAGAACAATGTCCTTTATGACCCCTGCAACTCTGTGGTGTGGTGTGGATCCAGGTAATGGCTCAGCACAGCCGTGGGGGGGGGGAGTGCTGCTGGCACCCACCAGCTCACCTCCTGTGCACTGGGCAGGGCTCTGATCCTTGGCGCTCAGGGGCAGTGGTACAGTGTCCCAAGTGGTTCACCTACTCGGTGCTGGGAGTAGTCTGCTCCTCAGCGCTCAGGGCCTCATTTCCTTTTTTAAATGATTCATTCAATTTAGCAAAGGTATCACATTCAGTTTCACATCGTATTGTTCCTTAATGAAAATCACACTTATATAAAGTGCTTTATAACTGGAAGATGCTTATTTTCAACTCATATCTAAAAATATGGGCTGGTCATTCTTTAATTATTTATACTTCCCATTTTCAGTTTGATTTGGCTGCAGAATAGAAATCTGATTTCCATACTGTTATTTTAGATCTAAGTGCTACTTCACTTTAAATAATAGAGGCAATTACATCAGCTTTGCAATTAAGTAAAAACATTTTTATGGAGAAACCTTACTTTTTAAGGACTTCTTTTACATTTTATTTGTCAGTTAAATTCAGGTTTTTATAAACTAAATTCTTCAAATACAGTATGGTATCTTTTATTTGGAAGAGACAGTCATAATAAAAAGATATCTCTAAAGATTGATATAATATAAAAAGATTAAGCTGGACATACTGGGGCAGGCCTGTAATACCTGCTATTCAGAAGGCTGAGGCAGGAGTTTCAGGCCAGTCTGGGCAATTTAGGGAGAATTTTAAATTTTTTAAAAGGCTGGGAATATAGGTCATTGATAGCATTTCCCTGAGTTCAATCCCAATATAACAAAAAACAAACAAACAAAAAACACAGAATCTGGAAATTATACTGTTGCCTAACTGCTTTATAAATAATGTAAAGTCCTAAAATCATAAAAATTTTAAGAAAGAAATTACTTTTGAAACAACCCAGTTCAAAATGCTTAATATAAAACTATGGTTATAGCTGCTTTTAGAAGAAAAAAAGATAAAGATAAAATTGGACTTCAGGGAAGAAAAAGATCTTGAAAAAGTCTTCATTGTTTAGTTTGAATTTAGGTACAACTCCACAAAATCATTCTGTTAATAGAACTTGAATGATCCAGGATCAGAGGAACCAGTGCAAGTTAAACTTTCAAAAGACTGACATCCTAAGCCAAAGACCGAGCTATTAATCTGAATTAAAGATTTTTTTCCTATAAAATGAAAAGATAAATCACACTGGTTGATCTTGCCTTAGCTTCTTCTTTTTAGAGAATCTACTTCAAATAGTGTTGTTGTGCATAACACTTCTATGAAGGAGTTTAGTGCCTGGTATCATGGAGGCATGCGGGTAATGAATCTGGTTATGTCATTGGAATATAAATTAAATCCACCACAATAAGCCTTTTGCCCCCAAACCCCTAACAAAACTAATACTTTTAAGATCATCAATAATCTTCATATTGGTATCTGCAGTGGCTTATTTTTAGGTTTGATTTTACTTGAATTATAGACAACAAATGATAGAAGACAATCTTTCCTCTTTTTAACAGCCTTTTCTAGTACATTGTTTTCCTGGTTTCCCCACCACACAAGATACTTCTTCTGCCTCACTTGTTGGTTCTTAATCTGTTCTTGATCCAAGTTCCCAGAGTTCAGTCCTTAAACTTCCTCTCTGTTGTATCTACATCCGAGCCTGGGACAGTCATTCTCCAAGGGCTCAGACCAGCAGCTCTGCAAAACTGGGAATCTTGTAAGATATGCAAATTTTCAGATTTCTCCAAAGACCTAATTAATCAGAAACTCTGGGATTGGTCCCAGAAATCTGAGTTTTAATAAGTACTGTAGGGGAATTTCTTGAACACTAAAGTTTTAAAATCATTTCCCTGGGGTATCTTATAGAGTCTGAAGTCTTAGTACCAACTGTAAATTGTGGAATGTAATTGGCTTTAAATTTGTAGTCTAGTTCTCTCCCTGTGAAGTCTAGATTTATACACTCACTGCTAATTTCATGTCTCCACTTGGATATGTAATAAGCCTTTCAACCATTACATGTCAGTTGAACTACTGATAATTACCCTTATTTTTTCCTATGTGCAGTATATCCCATTTCATTTAATGGCTAAACCTTCTTTCCAGTATCTCAAGTAAAAATTCTTAGAGTTGTCATTGATATGTCACTTTCTCTCATGTTTCATATCTGATTTACCAGAATATCCTAATAGATTTTAAAATATATCCAAAAAATGACTGCATCTTATCTCCACTGCTGCTAGCCTTGTCAAATCATCATCATCTTTCTCCTAGATAGGTATAATAGCATTCTAACTTGTCTTCTTCCTTACTCTTCTGCAGTCTAATTTCAACAAAGTAGCTAAAATGATCCACTTAAAATAGAACTTTGGAATTCAGTTCCACTTGAATGGTATAAATCCACTAAATCCTATCCTCCCTCTAGTTAAAATGAAAGTTTCTGAACAAGATATAAGGATAAATTTATATAAAAGACCAAAACAAATTCTCTTTGGACTCCCTAAGGCAAATGAACGGGACAGACTGTAGATGGAAGTCGAAATTTACAGAAATTGCCTGTCTCAGGGTGATTATTTTTTTCTTTCATTGTGTGACCTTTCACCAAAGGAGAGGTTTTAGTATGCATGTGAGGAGAGGTGCAACAACTTTATAAATTTTTTTTAAAAACTCATCATTCTGAGAGGCAAGGGAGGAACTCTTGTAGGAGAAACAAATGAGCTAGCCAAATTCTATGCATCAGCACAAGGATGAGCTGGGGAATAAAATATATCTTGAAGAAATAATAGCAGAAAACTTTCAAGTGGTTTGGAAGGCATAAATTTATAACTCAGAAAACCACAAACAGAAATAACTGAAAAAAATTTGCCTGGATACAATATAGGCAATCTGCTAAAAACCAAAGATAAAGTAAAATCTACAAATGCTTCTAGCAAAAAAGAAAACATTACAAATAGGAGAAAAATGATTTAAATGACTGAGATTTCTCATGAAAATCAGAGGCCAGAAAACAGTAAAATAACACCTTCAAAATAACGAAAGAAAAAACCTGTCAACCCAGAATTATAAGTCCATTATAAATATCCTTCAGGGATAAAGGCAAAATGAAGGTATTTGCAGATAAAAGAAAAATAGAGGATTTCATTACCTATGGATATGCTCATAGATTTTTTAAAAATATACTAAAGAGATTGTTTAGGTTGAAATTAAATATCAAGAGAAATCTGTTTTGCTAAGAGTAACAAAAGTGGGAGAGAAATATAAAACGTCTGAAGAAAAAATTGCAGTTCTGATCAACAGCAGAATTCAGCCTCTCTGAGATCTGTAAACTGAACACCTGAAAGTTGACAACTTGGAAAAGCAAGGAGGAAAGGCAAAGAGAAGAGGAAAGGTAGATCTGGGGATCAAGAAGGAACTCATGAGAAAATTGGAAGCTGCAGAGAAGTTGAAGAAATAGAAGACGGTCCAAAGAAAAGGATGAAGCAGTTTAGAAACTCACCCTGGCTAATGGGAAGAGAACCTGCCTCTGTAGATGCAGGTCAACTGCCCAGCACAATGGCTCTAGGGAGAAAGGGTGAATTGGGCCAATAGTGCAGGCTGAGTACCACACATCTATTGTGAACTACAAAAATGCCAAGAGGGTTTCTCCAAGGTGACCCTTCCACATAGCAGGCAACAACCAGAGAGGAAATCCAGTGCAGCACCCAAAAATTACTAAACAGTGCTTGTGCAGGTGACACTTTGGAATTAGGTTGATTATTTAAACCTAGGACTCAGAACTAGTAAAACATCATCACTTCATGGTTCCAGTGTCACTCTCCCACAGCAACTGGATAAGAGACAGCAATAGAAATCAGTTATGGACAAGAAGGAAGATAGACAGAGAACCCCCTGGCAAGTTGAGCTCAGGCCCAAAGGGCACAGGTCCAGCTACCTGTAGCAAGAAGCCAGAGTAGGTATGAGTTGTGTCCAGAGACAGCTGAGTCTGAAAGTTCTGGTATTAAGTACTTGAACCTGTTGCAAGCATCCAACACAGATCTGGGGTCTAGTTGCCTTCCTACTTGCCAACATAAAAGCAAGGACACACATGAGTTTGGACAATTACCTGGTAATATTTACCTAGGATAAACAGAAGGGCATCTGGAATAAGGGAGCACTTCACAGGCACATTGGCTCTGAAGCTATGTGGAAAAGAATGTAAATGAGCTCCAAGGCTGGATATCCTGGTGGGGAGTGACTCATCTAACAAAACAGAAACATTTCTTTCTTCTTTTGGACTCATTTTCTTTTCCTTTTCTTTTTTCTTCTTTTCTTCATTGATTTTCTTGGGGTTTGTGAAATTTTCCTTTCTTCTTTTCCCTCTTTTCCTTTTTCTTGCCTTTTCTTTTTCTCTTTTGCCTTTCAAATTTTTTTGTTCTCCCCTTTTGCTTTTTTCCCTTTTTGACTTTTATCTTCTGTTTTTGTTTGTTGTTTTATGTTGCCTTTATCTGCTTCTGTAAATGTCCTTTTTCTCCTTAGTAGTATCCTTTGTTTTGCTTTTTTTCTCTTCTTTCTCATCTCCAGTTGTTTTAGTTTTTCAAATTTTTTCCTTTCATTCTCCCATTCCTAATCTTCTCTGTCTTTGTGCGGTCATTGAACTTTATTATTCATTGGATAGTTAATTCTATGTTATTATTGCTGAGTTCTGTTGTTAGTGCAATTACAGATGTCATATTTCATGGATATTTTCTGTATGTTGATGTTTGATTTGTCGTAGTATTTATATTATGTCATAGATATCTTTTCTATGGTTAAGGGTGGTACATTATTGGTTCTTATGGTATGTCAATATCCAGTTTGTCTTGACTGATGTTATTGTTGATTTGCCTGCTATTGCCAGGGCCACAAATTTGTAACTATTGAAGGTTTTTCTCTCTATACCAATGTCTGGAATGCCCTATGTCACTGAAAATGCTAAGGTCCAGTCTCAAAGAACTAGATGCTGGGCTAATTGCTCTGTATCCGCCTCTCTGAGGTTGATGGAAGTGGTCAGATCTTGGGACAGGGCAAAGGACTCTGGTTGGCCATCCTTGGAGTGCATAATTGAGAAGCATACACTCCTAAAGAGATCTCAATAAAAGAAACAAAAATCTTTCCAGTACCTGTGTACCCATGCCCACAAACCTCACTAAAGAACAAAACAAACAAACAGAAAATAGCAATGAGGAGACAGGAAACAAAACTCTTCAAAAAACTCCCAGTTCCTCCAGAGCTGATCTATGTGGTAAAGAAAGGGAGGAAATTAAAAGCTATATAGTTGAATTAATCAAAGGGAAGACTAATCTAAGATTAATTGGAATAAGTATAGAATCATAAGATAGCACAAATGGAATATAAAATTGGTTTACAGAAAAAATAGCAAAAAGATTCCAAATATATGGAAAAAATTAAACATATAGATAAGTGAGGTATATAGGGCTCCAAATAGCCTGTATAATCAAACCAGAGTCTGTACACAACACATCTTAGTCAAACTTCCAGGAGTCCAACACAAGAATATAACCTTAAAAGTGGTTAGAGTACAGGAAAGAATTACTTATAAACGTCAACCCATGGTCGTGGCAGCAGGTAGCCTGAGTTAGAAGTTGTTTCAGGACCTGAAACCCTTCTCTCCAAGCTCCCCTGGCCTTCAAATTTTGTGAAAATAGCAATGAATCACTTATAAAGGTAATCCCATTAGAAATGCAGCAACATTTTCAACACAAACCTTAAAGGCCAGGAGAGCTTGGAGTGAAGTTTAAGGGCCTGAAACAACTTTTAACCCAGGCATATATATCCTACAAATCTACCTTTCTAAATCTATGGACAAACAAGATATTTACATAATAAAAAGCATCTCAAGAGATTCATGATCACCAAGCCAGAAGTACAAAATATTCTGAAAAATATTCTAGAAAAAGACAATGAAACCAACATTGTCAAAAAAGAAAGTCAAATAGGATGAATATACCAGACAGGGTGAGTATTTAACAGAAGGGGAAGAAAGGAGATTAGCAGCAGAAAAATGGTCCAGTGAAAAGAATGAGTCAGTACATTTCTCTGGTAACTCACAGTATGGGTCGTCTAAGTTCCCCAGTCAGAAGACACAGATTGGCAGAATGGATCAAAAACTAAACACAGTGATATGTTGCATACAAGAAACACATTTAACCCTAATAGAAATTCATAGTTTAAAACCCAAAGGATAAAAAAGCAATATTACATGGAACCAGAATCCAGAAGAAAAAAAAAGCATTAGTCATCCTATTTGCAGACAGAGTGGACCTCAAGCCTAGCCTGATTGGAAGAGACAAAGAAGACATGTTGGTTAAGGGAATGTCTTATTTACTTTCTCATTGCTTGTACCCACAAGCTAAAGGAGGAAAGGTTTATTTTAGCTCAATTTGTAGAGATTTCAGTCCATAGTTGATTCCAAAGCAGGGAGGCATGGGAGGCAGGGAGAAATGGCCCATGGCAGAACAGCCAAAAAGCAGAAAGTAGCAAGCAGCAGCAGCATGCCTACCTTTATATTCAATCCAGGATACAAGCCTATTGAATGGTGCCACCCACATCCAGGTTGTCTTTAGTAAATTCATTCAGGCATACACAGAACTCTGGTAATCCAATCAGTGCATGAATCCAGTTATCATGCACTCATGATTCAGCCACCTCCCAAAAGCCCCATCTGTGAGTGAATTAGGCTTTCAGGGGACATCTAGATATAAGCCATAACAGGGAGCAATTCAACAGGAAGAAAAAACAATTGTGAATGTGTATACACCAAACACTGGTGGACCCAGTATCACAACATAAATATAAAAAAATCAGATAAACACCAACACAATTATAATGGGAAACCTCAATATGCCTCTGTCACAAATAGGTCAACTAGACAAAAAAAATCAACAATACCAGACTTGAAACAAACTTTCAAACAAATGAACTCAATAAATATCTACAGTGTTCTACCCAAAAATAACAGATACACATTCTTCTTAGCAGCACATGGGATTTTCTCTAAAACAGACAACATGCTAGCCCATAAAACTTGCTTAAATAAAGGCAAAAAGAATCAAAATTATGCATGTTATCAGATCATAGTGCAATAAAACTAGAAATCAGTGGAAAAGAAACTACAGAAATTACATAAACACATGAAAATTAAATAATACCCTTTTAAATAATCATTGGGTCACAGAAAAAAAATCAAGGAAGAAATTAGACAGTTCCTAGAATCAAACAATAATGCCAATACAGCATATGAGACCTATGGAATACAATGAAAGAAGTCCTAAGAGATAAGTTTAAAATTGTGAATGCCCACAAGAAAGAGAGTTCAAATAAATAACTTAATGATGCACATCAAGGTCCTAGAAAAACAAGAACAATTCAAATCCAAACTGGTACAAAGAAGGAAATTATAGCAATCAGAACAGAAATAGATGAAATTGAGACTAAAAACGTATAAAGACTAAATAAAGAGCTAGTTCTTTGAAAGAGTAAACAAAATAAACAAACCCCTAGCCAAAATTACAAAAAAGAGAAGAAAAAACTCAAATTAGTGCAATTAGAAATTAAAAAGGCAAAATCATAATGGATATTGCCAAAATCCAGAAGAATGTTACTAATTAGTTTGAGAACCTGTACTCTAATAAATTGAAGAATTCAGAAAATGGATACATCCTTGATATATATGAATTTAAAAAACTGAATTTAGAAGATGTAAAAACCCTGACCAGTCCAATATCAGGTAATGAAATTTTAGAAATAATTATAAAAAAATAAAAGTATCAACTAAGAGAAGCCCAATTCCAAAAGGACTCACTGCCAAATTCTGGAAGAAATTTAGGGATGATCTAAAGTTCATTTTCAAGCTTTTTCATGAAATTAAAAGGGAAGGAGTACTTTGAAAGTAATTTCTGGAAGCTAGCATTACCCTAATTCCAAAAGCAAAAGAAGGATCCAACCCAAAGAGAACTATATGCCAATCCTTTCATGAACACAGACACAAAAATCCTCAACAAGATATTGGCAAATAGGATGTAGCAGCCCACCAAAATGATCATACATCATAACCACATAAGATTTATCCCAGAGATGCAGAGATGGTTCAACATATGCTAATCAATGAATATAATATATCACATAAACACAAGCAAGGATAAAAATCATATTATGACTGTAATTGACACAGAAAAATCAGTTGACAAAATCCAACATAAATTCATGATGAAAACCCTGTAGAAATAAGTATGGAAGGATTGTTTCTCAAACTGATAAAAAGCCATTTATGACAAACAAATGGCCAACATCATATTAAATGGGGAGAAGCTGAATGCTTGTCTTCTAAAATCAAGACTAAAACAAGGATGTGTGCTATCCATATACCTATTAAATTTAGCTCTCGAAACATTAACCAGTGCAATTTGGCAAGAGATAGAAATAAAAGGTATATGTACAAGAAATATGGAAGTCAAATTATCATTATTTGCAAATGATATGTTGCTGTACACAAAAGACTCAAAAATTCCTACAAAAAGACTCCTATAATTTGGGAGCATAGCCAGGTCAAAATCAACACAAAAAATCAATAGCATTCCTGTACACCAGTAATAAGCTTATCAAAAAAGAAATTAGGGAAGCAGTGTCATTCACAAAGCATCAAGAAAAATTAGATGCTTAGGAAGTAAGTGGCCTCTACAATGAAAATTACTCTGAAAGTACTCTGAAAAAGGAGAAGAAGACATCAGAAAATAAAAATGAAAAGGATCTGCTGTTACAGAATAGACAGAACCAGTATGGTCAAGGTGGCCATGCTCCCAAAACTGACATACAGAATTAACACAATGCCTTTCAGAATATTGATAGTATTTCTCATAGAACTGAGAGAACAATCCAATGACTTGTATGGAACCAGGAAAGACTGAGAATTAACAAAAGCAATCCTGGGCAACAAGAGCAAGGCAAGAGGTATCACAATCCCAGGCTTCAGTTTATATTTCAGTGCTGTAATGATAAAAACAACATGTTATTGGCAAAAATAAGCAAACAAATATTTGGATAAATGGAACAGAATAAAGGATGCAGAAACAACTCTAGGCACACTCAGCTACCTGATCTTTGACAAAGGGGCCAAATATACTGGAGGAAAGATAGCTTTTTTTTTTTTTTTTTACAGATGGTGCTGGAAAAACTGGCTAGTCACATGCAGAAGACTGAATCTAGACATAATTTTCACCATTTACACAACTAAAATAAAAATGGATCAAAGATCTAAAAGCTATAGCAAATGTACTTAATCTTTGTGAAGATGCAGTCAGTAAGGTTCTTGAGGATGTAGGTGTGGACATGAACTTGCTAATCAGAACTCCAATTGCACATAAAATAATACCAAGAATCAACAAATGGGATCATAACAAATTAAAAGCTTCTGCACAGCCAAAGAGATAACCAACAGAGTGAAGAGACAAGCTACAGAATGGGAAGGGATTTTTGCCAACCAGTCATCAGAGGACAAATACCTAGAATGGGTAACAAGCCCCCCAAAATTAGAACCCCTACAATAAGGGACCCAATCAAAAAAGTGGTGATTGAGATGAACAGATACCGCTCAGAAGAAGAAATACAAATGGTCAATAAATACAAGAAAAAAAGTTCAACATTTCTAGCCATTAGAGAAATGTGAATTAAAACAACACTGAGAGTCCATTTTACTTCAGAAAGAATAGTTAACATCAAGAAATCAAGTAAGATACCCAGGAGACTTTTGGAAAAATGGAACACTTTTACATGGCTGGTGGGAATGTAGACTGGTGGAGGCATTGTGAAAATCAACATGGAGATTCCTCAAAAAGCTAAAACTTAAGATTCCATTCTGCCCAACTGTTCTCCTACTCTTGAAAGAGTTGAGAACATGACATTACAGTGGTACATGAGTGTCCATATTTATAGCAACACACTCACAATAGCTAAATTTTGGAGATGGCCTATGTGTACCTCAATAGACAGATAGATGAAGAGAATGTGGAATTTGTTTATAATGGGGTGTTACTCTGCCATGAAGCATATTAGATTTGGGTCACTTTGGGAAAACTGGATGCACCTTGAGACAATAATTTTGAATTAAGCAAGTTGGACACACAGATTTGAATATCACATGATTTCTCTTGTATGAGAGAATTATAAATGAGGAGCACGGTAATGAGTGGATAGAGGGAAAAGGAGACATAAATCTTTTGCAAATGGATGGAGGACTAAGGGATAGAGGGAAGATGTAGGGAGGGGTGGAGAATGGGTTAAATAAAAGAATTAAGATGTACTGGGTACATGTAGCAACTCCCCATGAGGAATTGATCATTTTGTGCTGCAAACATGTACTAATAAAAAATAAAAATTGAAATAAAAGAAAGAGTAACAAAAGTAGTAAATAGACCTAAATGTCAATTTGTTATTATTTATGTTATAATTGTATTATCTACTACATCTATGTACATTATAATCTCACAAGATACTGGCAAAATTTTAACTTTATACTTGTAAACATATTTTAAAGAAATTAATAGGGAAGAGTTGAATTTGTTATCTAAAACTTTCCCAAAAGAAAATTCCAGGTCAGATAATTTGAATGTTCAAGGAAAAATGACATTTACCTCACAGAATATTCTTCAGTTAGTAGAAAGAATAATCACTTTCCAAGTCCTTTTGAAAGGTCAGTATAACCTCAATACAAAAAGCAGATAAAGTTATCACAATAAAAGAATTATAGGCTAGTGTCCTTTATGAATATGCATGTTGAAAATCCTAACAAAATATTAGCATATTGAATATATCAGAAGCATAATAAATCATCAGGTAATGTTTATTCAAGGAATGTTTTATCACCCAAAAATTCATTAATGTAGTTCAGCATATTAACAGAAAAAAAGAAGAAAATTCATGTGAATTCAAATTCATTTCAGTAAATGCAGAAGAGTCATTTGATAATATTTAACAGTAATTCATTACAAAAATTCTCAGCAAACTAGAAATAGTAGAACTTCCTCAAATTGATAAAGTTTATCTAAGAAAATTATACAGCCAACATCATACTGAGAGAAATATTAAATAATTTCCCATGAGCTGAGAAACAATTCAGCTTGTACTTCTTATTGTACTGTATGTCCTAACTATTGATGTTAGATGCAGGGATGGGTTGAGGAAAAAAATATAAATATCAGAATGAAAAGATTACTTTTTTTTTCAATTAGTAAATGATTCGGTTGTTTAAGTAGAAAATCCCAGGAAAATAAAAGATGATTAGATCTAATAAATGAACTGAGCAAGTTTACAGGACATAATATTATTGTTTTAAAACAATCAATTGAAAGCTTTTAGAATATAATACTTAATATTGGAAGGAATCATTAGAAAGACAATTTGTAAATTTATGTATGTTAAATCTAGAATGTCTTCATAAATTGATTCACTAACTCTAAAATATATTTTGCCAAGGACTTAGAATAAATAAAGGAATTTTTTTTAGATTAAAAATAAAGCCTGGGCCTGGGGATTTAGCTCAGTGGTTTTGCCATCTGGTGCTCAAGCACAAGGACCCGAGTTTGAGTTCTGGTACCAAAAAAAAAAATCAAATAAAAAAAAAATAAAGCCTGTAGGGAAGGATGGAGGGGGTGAAAGGGAGGGCAGGGGAATAAGGAAAAAATAAGAACCAAGATACATCATGTAAAGGTACAAAATCCTAATGATGAATGTAACTGTATTGTATACCTTAAATGTACCAATAAACTTAATGAAAAAAAAAGCCTGAGAGTTACTCTACTTGATTTTGTGATTATTTAAAAATTGCAATAATTTAAATGTTTGATACTGGTTAAAATTCAAAGTGATAATTAGTAGGCTGGAAAAGAGTACCAAGAAATAGACCCATACATATTTGGTCAGTGGATTTTCAACAAATGTAGAAACATAATTGAATGGGAACAAAAAGTCTTTCCAACAAATGCTGAGTCCAATGACTAGCCATATCCACAAAATTATGCACTGACCCTTACCTTACACCATACACAAAAGTTAAGCTAGGTATAATGGTGCACTCCAGAGGGCTGAGGTAGGATTGTAAGTTCTTGCTCAATTTTTTTTTTTTTTTAATTTTTTGAGACAGGGTCTTACTATGTAGTTCAGCCTGGCCTTGATTTCACTGTGCAGTCCATGCTGGCCTCTAACACATGGCAATCTTCCTACCTCAGCCTTCCAATTGTTGAGACTACAGGTGAGTGCCACCACAACCAGCTAGTTCTAGCTCAATCTAGCAAGACCATGCCTTAGAATAAAAATTGAAAAGGGAAAGGGTTGTAGCTCAATGCAAAGGTCCCTAAGTTCAATCACGTGTATGGGGGGAAAAAAAGTTAAAAATGCCATGGTCACAACAATTGACTTTGAGAAGAGAACAGGGAAGAAAGTGTTTCCATACTGAGAGACAAAGATTTCTTAAAACAGTGTCACCATACAAAAGAGAAAAAATTATAAATGTTTTTATTAAAAATTTTTAATCTACAGTTATTAAGAAAAAGAAAAGCCAATCTGCAGATTGGGAGACAATATTTACAAGATTTTTGTAGGGAACAGGGAAAGGGGATGTTACAGAACCTCTGCAGTAAGTCCTAGTCTCCTGTGAGCCACAACAGCACATGGGGAATTACAGGAAAGGTAGAAAAATGAGACTGAGAAGAAACTGAGCTTTGAGTCTGATCAGTGCTGCTCTGGGCAACAAAGACAAAAACCCCTAGCTTGCAGCACCTTTTATTCAGTACATGGGAGAAACTAATTGTAACAAATGAATATGTTGAGTTCAGTACTTCACCTTGGGATAAACAAGGTGTAACAAAAGACTGAGGGGAAATCTAAGAACAGTGAGAAACTATGCAAATGAAGATTTGGTTCCTCCCAGGGTGTCTCCTACACGTGTGGTCTTGCCCTGGAGCATCACAGCATCAGGGGATCACTAAGGTCTCAGTTGTGACCCGAGGCCAAAATGGAATTGTGTCTCAGAATGCCATAGCTGGCCTGTAGGCAGAAGAACTAAGCCTAATCAAATGATTTTTCCCTAGATTTATGTAGCATTACTCCCAACAGATGTATATCTGATAAAAAGTTTCTGTCCAGATTATATAAATGTCTCTTATAGCTCAAAAATAAAATGACAATAAATTTTAAGATGGACAAATGATTTGAATGGGTTCTTCATAAAAGAAGACATACAAATGGTGAACTACACCCAATATACTACAAATCATTAGTCATAACAAAAATACAAGTTCACAACGGAGTACCCCATGCTCATTAGAAAAACTAAAATCAGTGTGACTGATTGTACCTAGTGACCCTGATGATATGAAACAAATGAAATTTATCCTACACTGCTAAGGAGAATACAAAATGGAAAACCATTCTGGAAAACAGTTTGACAATTTCTTGAAAGCTTATATATGAGCTCCACCTGTGCCAGACTTGTTTCTACTCCTAACAAACAAATATATATGCCCATGCAAAGGCAGATCCTTGAGTTTCCTCAAGAAGATGTACTCTGGCTGCTGTATTTTTAAATTGCAGTCTCATTCCTTCCTTGCAGTTCCTGTCCATTGTGCCCACCTACTGTATTTTTCTCCAGTATTCAACACCTCATGACATCTATTATGGACATTACCACTATAACCTTACTAGAATATAAATGTCATGGCTGCAATGATTTGGGTCTATTTTTTCATCCTGTATTCCCAGAAATTAAAGTACTATCTGGCACATAAAAGGTGCTAAATAATGTTATTTTTAATAAATAAGTTCTGTCAATAAGTTGCCAACAATGTAACCTGAACCTGGGAGCAACAAATTAACAATATATTCTTTTGTTTGTTTGGTTTTTTTGTTTTGAAACAGAATTTTCCTATGTCATTCAGGTCATTCAGGCTGTCCTTGAACTCACTAGGTAGCCCAGGCTGGCTCAAACTTGTGGCAATCCTCTTGCCTCAGCCTCCCCAATGGTATTACAGATTTGCACCATCATACTTGGCTATTTTTTTCTTTACACTCCCTGTATCTGGATTCTGTTTCCCCCTCAAACTCTTACGTACAATTGGTCAGATTCTACCTCTTTTTATTATAATCTTGAACCTATTGTGATTTCTTCTGATAATCTCTTAATCATTTTGACTGAATTTGAGGTTGTGAAGTTGGTAGGGTCATTAATGCCATCAGTTAATATTTACTAAGGACTTCCTCTGCATGAAGCATCCTATGAATGTCTTTTATGTATTTTATCTTTAATCTCAGTAACAATCCTCTAAGGTAAACACTGATCCTCTTACCACACTACAGATGAGACAAACTGTGTAAAGAAAGGTGAGGAAACTTGTGCAATGTCAGACAGATAGTGGTTGCCATTGACCCATGGACTCAGGCTTGTATTTTTCAACTAATTACGGCTCTATTTTTTTAAGTATAGTTATGTCAATTATATGTTGCTTTTAACTAGTTTTACTTTCAAAAATAATGCATTTCTAGGATCATGGAGGGGAGGGAGGTGAGCTGAAGGGTATTTTTCAGGTAGAGCTATACACAGGTTACATAAAGTTCCCAAGGTCACACAGCTAGCTGTGGCCAAGCCAGGTGGGCCTTTCAGATACCAGGAACATCTCATACATCTCAGTTGACAGAGGCCATAGTTTATCCAGCACATGTATGTGACTGTTTACTAGATGCCTACTTACACTTTTGGCTAAATACTTCTAAATAGTTCCTGATTGTAAGACCATGGGCCTCACGAACCACTCTGAGGAGCTGAGTACAGTGAGGATCACCCAGGAGGGAACACACCAGACAAATTGAGAAAGTAAAACAGACCTTTATTAGTCTGGCCAGATGGTACCCTCCAAGCACCAAGCTTAGAGAGGCAGCCAGCTCAGAGTCTGAGGTCCTTTTATAGGGGCTGCAAGAGGGAACTTGGCAAGCAGCAGTACAGAAGTGAGACATTGGCAGTTAGGGGAGTGTTGCAACTAATCTTTACATAGCAGGCATAAGACTATCTTGCAGTTTTTCTTGGAACAACAACAAGTACATTCCAGGGACTTGACATCCCCATGGTGACCCATAACAGAAGCAGACAAGATGGAGCCTTATTACAAAATGGAGTAACTTCTGTTCAGTCTCACACTGATTATGCCTAGTAATCAAATGTGGTAAAAGCAATAACAAGGCTCCATTGATGAACATCTTGAGAAAAATGTGACAAGTTAGATCCAAAATGTAAATATTCCACAACAACAATAGCTATCTTGCATTAGGTGCATAATACAACTAGAAAGCCAAGAAAGGACAAAATATGATTAGTGTTAACTCTCTAGGGATTTGTGGTGGGCTTGGGTAAGTGAAGTGAACTCTGGCTCCTGCCTTCAGCCTGGGGCTGTGCTTGAGATCAAACCAGCTGACTAACAAGAACATTTGTGAAAGACGAAAATGGGTCAGTGAAAAAAGATCTGTCTTATGTAATAAATTAGCCCAGATTCTAGAAAATTTCTGCCTCCTCAAAATGTTGATTTTGTGATTTTTAAAATGAAATTGCATGACAACTGCTATGCTGATCATGTGACATCATTTTTTTTGAAATAGCAGCTAACATTTGTTAGGCTTTATTAGTACATGTCTGTAGTATAAAATGATTACATGGGGAGTTGGTACCTGTACATAACATACCTCACTTCTTGTTCTAACCTGTGTCCCCTCTGCTCCCCTCCCCTCTTCCTCCATCTCTTGAAGCACTACTGTGTGTGTGTGTGTGTGCACACGCGCATGTTTGTAGTACATAATGACCACACTCCTTATGGAGAGCTCAAACTTGCATACAACACACCCCTATTCCTTCCTTATCTCAATCCCCTCCTCTCCATCTCTTGGCCTAGTTTCCATATGCCAAAGTCTATCTTGCTATTTCCTGTTATGTACTTTGCTCTTTATTTATATTTTGAGTTTCTCATATAAGAAAAAACATGAGATATTTAAGTTTTGTGTCTGATTTATTTCACTTAACATTATGGTCCCAAGGTGCATTCACTTTCCTACAAATGACTCAAGCTTATCCTTCATTATGGCAGAATAGTACTCTGTTGTGTATAAATGCCACAATTTCTTTATCCATTCATCTGTTAATGAACAGGTGAGTTGTGCTGCTACAAATATGGTTATGCAGGTATCACAGTAATATGGTGTCTTTAATGCTTTAGAGAAGATGTCTAGAAGGGGAATAGAGACAACATCAAATTCAGCTGAATTCAGTGAACCAAAGTTTCTTAAATTTCACATCTATACACTGACTCTGCAGGAGATTGAAAGACATACAAACACAAGAAACTTCATTACCACCTTCAAAGAGATTATTCATTAATATGAAAATAAAGTAATTGATGGAGTCACCAAATTATAAGAGGTCAATGAGAGGATCTAGTAGATATGCCTATGATAGTGAAAAACAAGTTCTAAAACTCAGAAAATGTTCAAGCTGTAAATATTAATTAGAAATAACTTGCCTAGATAGGATACTAGAAGAGGATGCGGTGATGGAGAGAAACTAGTTGTAGAGAATTTATAAAAGTTTATAATTAGAGAACTTATAGAGAAAGAACCAAGATTAGAAGAGGAAGCAGAGTAGTGAAGTATTTAGTGAACTAGTAGTAATTCAATTTTATGAAATTAAAGCTCAAAAGCAAAAAATAATGAAAATGTTCAATGGTACATACTGGAAACAGAGATTAAACATAACAGTTAGTGTTCAGCCTGCTGATATCACCTGTAGAAAAATGGTAGAGTTTATACAGACATAAACTTCCAGAGAAGCATTAATGAAGTTTTAAGGCATAATTGTAGTTGGGTTTCATATATTTAAATTTAAAAGGTAAAACAGTCTCATTTGAACTATTATGCTTATATTTCTTCCTCTGATCTTCAATGTCAATCACAGAGGATTTAAGAAATGAAAGATTTCTATATCCTTTAGAAACTCATTTTTAATCACCTGTCAAATGCAGTGAGTGAATGGTAAGAATAAGAAAAATGATTAAATTCAACCTGTATAATCAACATCTCAAGGAACATCCAATTTTGTCAATTTAGTGAAAATTAAAATAGGGTGCATTTGAAGTATTTTTAAAAAGCATATGAAAGTACAACAATAATTTATACAAGGGAGTCAGCTCTAAGGAAAAATCTAAAAAGCTATTCAAAAAACATTTCTATTGAAGCCATATAATGATGTATGAAATCTTTATACCATGTTTGTCTCTAAAGAAATGTTCTCATGGTCACTGAAAAGAACAATTAATATCACATGGCAAATTTTTCTTAGTATATCTGTCAGTGAAAATAACTTTTGAAAGTTTGTCTTGAAGTCATTCTATACCAGAATCGCATAATAGCTGTTTCCACTATTGACCTATCATGATTAATCTTGCCTTTGCTTTTCACCAGATTCTGGAACTCACATATTCATCTTGAGTGCTATTTGCTCCTCCTTCCTCCCCTTCATAACAGCCTCTTCAGCTGCCTCCCCCATTCAACTCCCAGAGTCACCAGAGTCAGTCAAAGGCATTTTCATCTGACTCTAGAAACATTGCTGTCTGTCTACTGGGTTTCTGTTCCTCTCACCTTTCTCTAAGTTGCTCTAGCACTTTAGAGGTTGAGTTCCCTGGAAGAAGATCCTGAGACAAAGTTTGCAGACAAGATTGTTAGTAGGGATAAACATCTATGAGAGGAACAAGAAGGAAGCAGGATTAGAGAGGATGAAGGCAACTAAGATGCAGGGGCAGCAAATCTTTTCCAGGTTTGGGGTGAGCTCTGGAGTAAGTGTTGCTGCTGAGAGCACCTGAATTTGATGGACTCCACTGTCTCATTCTACCTGGATGATAGAAAGAATGTGATTTCAGGTGAGGGAAATTTCCATGCAGACTGGGTTTGAAAAAAGAAAAATGACAGTGAAAGTCTTTCAGCTAAGTCTACACGGCTGGGAAACATTCATGCTGCACATTTCAGCCATTTTATGTTCCTTTAAAATGCTGTAATAGTATGTATTTTGGATTTTGGAGGCAGGAAAACAAGTATTTGGGTCCCCAAATCTTCTATTTTTACATAATTTGTTCTATATGAAATATTTAATTGCTCTAAGGCTCCTTTTCTTCATGTGTCAAAAAATGACTATATAATTTTTTAGAATGTTATGAAGATTTCATGAGACCAGGAATGCATATTTCTTTGAGCAGTGTTGACTTACAGTAGAATTAAGGAAACTCCTTATGTCCTCCTTAGCACATTAAATATTATTAGTCCCTCTTTCTCATAGTGTTATAATTTCGTCACTTCCACAGCGTTGCACTTTCCTAGTTCTCCTAAAACTTTAATGAATTCTTCTGTCTGTTGATTTTTCACTCATCTTTTCCCTTCTCATCATAGTTGGTTCTTCACCTCACATCATTCCCTCCTTATTCTCAATCTGCTGTGGCATCATGGCAGAAGGCCTTGGGATTTGCAGTCAGACAATACCAAGACAGAGTCCTTTTTTCTAACAGCTGGGGATTCTTGCGAAAATATTCTGAACTTGAGATTATTTATTTGTGAAATTAGTACAATGTTTCAACTAAAGACTAAAAATAATGTGTGAAGTATAATGTATGAAGAATAATGTACCATAACACCAAAAATAAATCAATAACCTATTATATCATCACGAAAATGCTGACGATTGACCTCATTCAAGCAAAAATTCCTAACAATCACTTTTCTCCATGGTTCTCACATGACTATCTCTAGTGCATATTACTGTGAGTTCTAAATATGCTTCTCAGGCATAAACTGACCCAAAGTTAACCCATAATTTTTGTCTCTAAACCTGCTCTTTCAGGAGTGGCAGTTCCCTCAGTGACTACTCTCATTAACTTACACCAATGGAAAGAAGAGCTGATAATATAAAACAATAAGTGTCTTTTGTATTTATTTAAACATGAGAAAGTGAAATATTAGTAAATTTACATCAAATAAATTAAAGCCACACTATGATATTACTTACCTGAAAAGGAGCTAAGAAATTGCCCAATTTTCTCTTAACTGTTCAACTCTTCCTACAATATTTTCTGTGTTTAAGTGTGTGTTCCCATTTTCCTGCTGAAGAAAGACCTGGCCTCAGCCCAGCTTCTTAAACTTTTACTAGGACAGTGACAATGCTTAAATATTGATAATACAAAGAACTTTACTTTTATGATGAAACAGTTTAAAAATTAAGTAAGGACAGAGGAACTGTTGAAATGCCAGTAAAAAGGAGAAAGTCTTTAAAAATGTATTAAAAGACAAGAACTCATCAAGGAAACAGAAAAGAAAAGTAAAGCCAAGAGTTGTTTCAGGTAAATTATTGCATGCTTTTATCTAAAGTCAAACTTATGAAGGTCTTCTTTATACATAAATATTTCACTTCTCTAGTCTCTTAATCTGCAAAGATAGTTTGAATTGAATCTTCTTTAATTGCCATGTACCACTGTTTAAAAGAGACAATTTTAGCTTGAAAACCTACCTATATGACAACAGCAGGCTCATATACATTTTTAACTGATAAACTATATCAAACAATTAAAGCAGAAAAAAGAAGGAACACTTCTCCCCTCATTTTAGGAACTCAACATTGTGCTAATCCTAAAACTAGATAAAGATAATAGAAGAAAAAGTATGAACATAGATAGAAATTTGTTTAACAAAACAAACGATTAGAAGGCAGATCTGGCAGTATGTAGAAAGTGGTTTTGTTATAGGGATGGCAGTGTTGGTTCAGCACTGGAAGATCCATCCCCAAAAGTCATCATTTTAATGGAGGAAAGGAAAAAGTCATATGATCCTGTCACTAGTTGGAGAAAAAGTATTGGACTAAATTCTACAGCTGTTCATGGTAAAAGCTATCAGGAGACTAAAGTAGAACAGAACCTTCTCAACAGATTAAAGACATGTACTCTATACTTCCAGTGAGAATGCCTTATATGAATGGAGAAGACACAATGCTTTCTCCTTAAGGTGGGGAACAAGGGCAGATATGCTTACTCTTTATCTGTCCATTCAACTTTGAAACCTAGACCCCACCAAAATAGTCTGGCAATAAAATGACACAATTAGGATAGGATTGGCAAGGTAGAAGTAAAATCTTTATGTGTAGATGAAATGATCATCTACAGAGAAAATATTAGGAATATACTTTCTTTAATAGGTGCTATTCAAATTTTATATTCCCTCCAGAGTCAGTTTCATTAATTTGTCTTCCAAAGTACTTATTAGAAGTTGCCAAATTTATTTCAAAACAGATTTTTGTAATATGCTTTCTATATCCTTTTAAATTCTGTAAAATCTGTGGTAATGTCTCCTAGATCTCGATATTGCAATTTAAAAAATGTATAATTGATATTGTGTAACAGGAAGAAAAGGTCTAAAGTTTCAAAGGAAGTGGGAGGGGTAGGGGAAAGGAAAAAAGGGAAAAGAAAAAATATGAGAAAAGGAAAAAAGTGGAAACAAAGTCTTTGCAAATAGGGAAGGGTGGAAGGGGTGAAGAGAGGGCAGGGGAAGGGGGAAAAAAAAGAAGAACCAAGATACTCATATAATGGTACAAGATCCCAATGATGAATGTAACTGTATTTTATACTGAAAATGTATCAATAAATTTTTTTTAAAAAGACACTTTTGTGGGCTGCAAAATGATGGTCAAAGATCCATTTCTAGGTTAATTCTTGTGACCATTTCTCTTTTCTGGTGGACTTCTTGTTGTGTAAGTATTCAGATCTTTATTATGCATATTATCTAAACTAACCCTTTAAAATTGACAAAATCTAATTTCCAATATTTTTAGACCTCTGTCAATCAGTTCTTCTGCAAGAATGGATTTGTCATCATGGATTCCAGATTCTGCTTCACCTCAGTTCTCCATAATCACACCCTGTCATATGCTCTTAGATTGGGTTACATCTGTTTCTCACTCTCAGATCATTTTTGCCAAATTCACATTTTGACTTGCCCATTTCCAGCCCAGTGATCATTGGACATTACCAGATTTAACATCAAAGATTTCTGTGGCTTCTTGGTCCTGTTTCTCTAAAAATGTCCTATTGGAAAGAATCCAAATCAGGAAAACCACAAGCATCATTCTAGCCAAGGACCCTGGCAGTTGTATCCTTATTGTCCTTCATTTGTTCCTTTTATTACCCAGTTTGAATCTCTCTCATAAGTTGTGGTTGGTTTGAACTTCAAGTGCAGAGTTTTTATACTGCTCTACTTCAGAGATCATTACAGGTCCTATTAGCCTACTTCATCTGATAAAAATGTGAAAATACCTCTATTATTTCAACTCCTTAAAATCTGGCTCTATTCTAACAATTCAATTTTGGTTTTTTGTCATTTCCCCATAAAATCCATCTAATTCAGACTGCTTGCTTTCTTACTATCTTGGTTACATTCCCCAGCCTACTCCCTAAAATCCTACAAGATTGTATCCAGGGAATCTTATGCCACCTTCTTGTATCAATTTCTGCCCAACTTGAAAGACTCAGTCCCAGTTCTTCCTCCTGTATGTCATATTTGCCTTGAGTTTTCAGCCTATGTAATGCCTGTCCTACTGGGCATTCTTTATATCAAGTATTTATAAACAACTTATCATGTAACTAATACTTTTTAACATGCCACACTATTATCAAATAGTCTATATCAGTAATCTCAGTAATAGCAACATTTAGTATTATTATATATGGCATCATGATTTTAGATATGCATTTTGATCAAGTAGCCTCTAAACATCTTAGACAAGCCAATACTTTTCCTATTTCCCTTATTCGTGGTATTTAGTAAAGATATAAACTTATCAGCATTAAACATAGAGTAGACATTTAAATACTTGAAACCTGAGCTATGGAGTTTTCACTATGTCCCAAGATATTAATAGGTATTATTTGTACAATTAGTTGTATATCACTATTTCACCAATGCTTCTTATTATGATGTAAGAGAGTAAACTTTGTTTTGCTCATTCTCTAACTACATTTATAGATATGAACCATATATAAATTCTTTGATTTGTACTATTGAGAATTAGTATAACTGAAAATTTCTTGTTTTGCAGTTTCCTTATATTTCACCTTTTGCTTTTTACCTAAGACAGCATTTCTCATATTATAGTATGATATATAATCACTTAGAAGGCTTGATACAATTCACATGGTTAATATCTATGTGAGGATTCCTGATTCAGTAGACTTGGGATGAGGTCTGAGAATTTACAAATGTATGATGTTCTCAAATGATGCTGGAGCTGCTACACTTTAACACACTGATCACATTTTTAAGAAACCCTGGGCTAAAAAAAAAGAATAGAGAGTAATAATAAGATGTGATATGTATATATACCAACTCTAATGATGAATATATTCATTATATATCACCAACATGTACTAATAAAAATATTTTTTTTAAAAAATGTGAAATCCAGACACAGTTCCAAATTCTTTATTGTTGAAAGGTATCGCAAAACTAATGTGGAAAAAATGACAAAACAAACAGGAGAAGAATATAAAGACCATTCTTACATTAAAAGTATACACGTTTTACTTTTAGGATTTTTGCAACCTGTACATCTTAAATCAGCTTCTTGTTTGTTGTATATTGTGCTCTTCGGGGGAAAAAATTGATTTTATGCATTTTTTAGTTAATACATTTAAATAAGTGATTTTCTGTTATAAAACTTTAATATATTTGAGGTTTGCTTAAAATATTCTTTCAACTTATACTTTGTAACACAGTACAGGAAAAAAAACCATTATTTACTTGGTATTGGTTCCTTAATTTAAAATAGCAATATTTCCTTTGTAAGGGGTAATTGTGAATCTTACATGCAGTTTCATGATTATTTTAGAAGGCAGAGAAACACCCATGCACTGACACCCACCCCATCACACCCACATGCATGTTAGTTGGATCAATCGGAGAAGGCATACGGTTGGTGTAGGAATCAGGGCTTTGGTCACTAAGGATTCTGAGCCTCCAGTCCAGCACTGCATCTCATTGGCTATAAAATGTTAGGCAAATTACTTCAGCCTTCTTAGCTTTTGTTTCTTTATCTAGAAAACTCAGATAATACTTCCTTCATAGAGATCCTGTAAGAAATATATGAGATTATATATTTAGCCAGTGTTAGAGTATGAGAAACATTTTAAAAAATGAATGCTATTATTGCTAGTGACAAATAGTACCTATAGGAGGTGCTCAATAAATGTAAGTAATGGAATAGTTCATCTTATCAGGGTACCCAATTATACAATATATATAATAATATCACTTTCAAGTGAAATAAACAAGAATCAGTTACCACCAAAATATTAACATAAATCAATAGACTAAAAATAAAGCACAACTTTTATGGAGGCTTTTTTTTTTATTAGTACATGTTTGCAATAAATACACTTGATCTTAGCCAAAAGGACGAGAAGCAATGTTTGCAGTAAATAATGATAACATTCATCTTGAGGAGTTATACATGTATAAAACACATCTTAATTCTGTTTTAATCCCTTTCTCCTCCCCTTCCTTAGCCCTATCTCCATTTCTTTGTCCCCTTCCTTTTTGCAAAATTTCTATGTCCCTGTTTCCCATTATCCATCTTTTGTTTTTCTCATTAACTTATTTATCCTTTGGTTTTTCATATAAGAGAAATCATATGATATTTAAGCTTATGTGTGTGTGATTTATTTCACTTAATATGATATCAAGATGCATCCATTTTCCTATCAATGATTCAAGTTTATCCTTCTTTGTGGCAGAATAGTACTCCTATGTATATAAATATCACATTTTCTTTATCAACTCATCCGTTGATGGACAAGTAGGCCACTTGCAAAATTTAACTATTATTATTTGTGCTGCTGTAATCATAGAAATGCATGTATCACTGTAATATGATGTCTCTAACTCTTTTTAAATGATACCTGGATGGAGAAAATTGGATCAAATGGGATTTCTAGTTTTAGCTTTTGAGGACTCTTCATTCTTATTTCCATAGCAGTTGTATTAATTCACATTCCCACCAACAATGCAGAATGATTCCCTTTTCTATGCAACCTTGCCCACATTTGTCATTATTTAATTTCTTGGTGATAGGCATTCTTTCAGGAGTCAAATAAAACCTCAGTTTTGTTTTAATTTGCATTTTTAAATGACCATGAATATTGAACATTTTTTCATACATTTATTGGCCATTTGTACTTCTGAGAAGTATTTATTCATTTCAGTTGCCCATTTTTGATTGGGTCTCTTATTTTGGAGGGTCTAAGTTTTTGAGAAGATAGATATATTTTATCTGATTTAAACATTATAAAATGTACACATGTACCAAATATGACTTTACCCCTTAATATATTCTAGATATTAGTCCTCTGTCTCAGGTGTAGCTGACAGTATGTTCTTCCCATTCTATAAGTTGTCTCATCACTCTTGTTTTCTTTGCTGTGCAGATGCTTTTTAATTTGACATAATCTTATTTGTTGATTCTCGATGTTATTTCTTGTGCAATTGGGATTCTGTTCACAAATTCCTTGTCTACCCATGTCCTCAAGAATTTTACATATTTTATCTTCCAGCAAATTAAGTGTTTCTGTTTTAATATTTAGATCTTTGACCTATTTTTATTTTAGTTTGCTTCATGGTAAAAGATATAGGTGTAGATCCCATTTTCTGCATATAGTCAATTTTCCCAGTACCATTTGTTAAAGAGGCTATCTTTAAAGACAAAGAGGCTTCAGTGTATGTTTTTGGCCCCTTTGTCAAAGATCAGATAGCTGAATGTTCCCGGGTTTTTTTCTGCAACCTCTATTCTTTCTTTTTATTGATTCATATGTCTGTTTTTGTGCCAGTACCATGCTCTTTTTTTAATCACAATAGCTTTGTAATATAACTTTAAATCTGGCATTGTGATGCCTCCTGCTTTGCTTTTGTTGCTCGGGCAGGGTTACTATTACTATTCTGGGTGTATGTTTTTTGATGGCATAAACACAGAATGTTATTATGTTTGGCTTTTATTTATGGTTTAATTCATACTAATGTATATGTATTTGTATATTCTCATGCTTAATATCATGTTTTACCATGTGCACAAGGCTCAGAGAAAATTGACTAATTACCTATATGACACTGTGATCACAAAGTGCATATATTTTCTGCTCATATTATCTCTCGGCTCATTTTACATATTTTCTTAAGTATAACATTGTTATGCTTTGATGGGGATTTGTTTCTTCTCTGGTTATACAGAAACTAAAATAGTAACATGGCAATGAGCAGAGAAGATGACCACCAAATACCAGGAAAAACCTAAATATTGATTAATAATTTCACAGTTGTGCTTCCACTACCTAACATTTCCAAATAACAAAGAAAAGCCACCCAAATTTTTAAAAGAATCACCACAAATGTCTGCATTAGTAGCAGTGACTGGAAGTCCCTTTCGAACAGTAAGATTATATAGGAATTACTACTGGTTTTATAACAGCAAGGTCCAAATTACTATTTGGTAATTTCAGTTTCTGACATTCACATCTTAGATATTATTCTCCATCAAACTAAAACACATTTTGGAGCAGCAAAAATTGGCAAAAAAATTTACTTTTCCCTTTCATGTGTAACATCAGGCACTGCTAGGCACTACAAGTCTCCATTCTGCTATAAACACAAGCTCAGTCTGAACTGCTAGTTACTTACATCTTATTATTTGAATGACACTGACTTACTTGCCAAGTGTTAAAACACACAGCTACTCTGTGAGCTTTTAGTTATTGGGGAAGCTCTAAATTGGAAATGTAAACCTATTATGTTCTAGGTACTAGAGATGAAGATGTGGAAAAAAGCCTTCCCCTAAAAGCTAGTACTGATGAACTGCTCTTTTACAGAAAATTATCATATGAAGTAAGTTTCCCAGTAGTTGGAACAAGCAAACTCCTAAAATCCCTGGAATAGAAGAATCAGCCCTTCTCCTACCCATCACTGGTAATTATCTATGCCAGAGTGCTTGGAAGATTTTTCTTGTCCTGTATTATCTCTCTTCCTAATCTATTGTCTGAATTTTTGCTGTTACAATTATTATATAAGACGGCCTAAACTAGGCATTTGCTTTTAGGAGAATAGTTACAATGTATATAGTGCTACCCCATTCTATCTCTTCAATACTCAAGTATTCTCAGCCTGTACTTATGCAGTAGGTGGCCTAAATCAAGGAAGAAGACTTTCCATATCCCTCTTAAAATTCCCTTTCAATACTCTTCATTACCTAAATCTGTTGAGATAATTAATTTATATTTAGTGAAACCAAATATAAATCCTTACAGAAGCTCCTAAACCACCCCCAGGGTATATATGTCCAAAGACAGCTGCTGACTGGAGAAATACAGTCATTCATCATAACTGTCATTCATGTTGAAAGCACACCAGACACATTGTGTAAATTGCCTAACTGGATTCAATATATCTAGTACCTCTTTTACCTCCTTTTGACAAACCTTGCCAGAAAAGGTAATGAGGTTTGTTCCATGACTTGCTATTTATGGACCCACATTGGCACTAAAAGAGCATTTCTTCCATATTAAGTATGCTATAAGACAATTTATTCAGGAAATTTCCCTCAAAACAATGCCAAGTTCACTATTCTATAATTTGTAGTGCTCACCTTTACAAAACATTTAATGATACTGTCTGCAAGTTCTTTAATAAGGGAGTGAGATGTAATTTATTCAAATCAAGTGACTTGAACTCATTGTTTAAAGGACAAAAAAAAAGAGAATGACATAAGAGATGAAATTTGCTGAATATTAGACATGCACAGCTTGGTCTAATGTTTGTTCTGGGAAAAGGCAAAGATTATCCTAAAAAAGTAACTGATAAGTATTTTCATTCCCAGTTTTAATTGATCTTCCTAGGTCCCTACTTTTCTTGTCTAATTTTTAGTTTTTCTTTATGTTGATTTGAAATTTATCATATCATTGCCCCTTTCAAGAATTTTCAATAGCTTTTAATAGTCTATTGTATTCAATAAAAGCACATCTATCACTTTTAAGGATCTCTAAAAATTGACTCATACTTTAATACTAAATATCATTTCTCCCAGAAACTCTATTTGATTCAAGATACTGCCTTCCTTACTCTTTCTCCCAACCCCATACCCAGGGATCCTCCATGATTAGGGATATGGATTTGCTCTTGCTGACTTCCTCAGTTAGAATTCCCTTCTACCATCTCTCTATTAACATTTTAACATCTTTCAGATCACCTCCAGTGTAATACCTTCTTTGAAGGCTCACAATCACTTTCCTCCAGAATTTTGTATGTACTAAGAACTTATTAACAGTTTTTCATGGATTAATACATTTTATTATATCATGTCATCTCTTTATATTAGTAATCCTTTATAGTAGCATTTAATTTGTATGTTTCTCTAGGTAACTTGCTTCATGATATGCTTCCCTACCAACTAAATAATAAATAATTTACTGTAATCAGCATGTCTTATATTTCTCCCATCCTCAGCAACAGTTATCACAGAACTAACTTAACTATTAAGTATACAGTAAACTCAGTATACACTTGGATTCTGGATCATGAACAGTATTTTTATATAATTAATTATGTGACAAGAATCTCCATTTTTAAAATATTTAAGGTTAATAAAACATTATCCAGGTCAGCTGGAATCTTTGTTTACTTAAGAGATATGGCCACTCTTTAGGAAACTAAAACAGTAAAACAGAGAAGATTGATATTGCCTGAGTAATTAGTGGCAAACATGAGTGTATGTTATTCATTCATCTCCTGGCCAAATGAATATTTGTGGACTTGAACAGATTAAATCACTTAAAGTCCATCAGCATTCAAATCTTCAGAAAAATTGACTAATACCTGAATTAAATACATATTTACAAATAATGCATTTCAAAGAGAGCTTAAATATGAGCCATTTATATTTATAAGTTATTGAAAAATACATCTCCCTCATTTCCCTTATTTGATACACATTGAAATGTAGATTTTTGTTTTCCCCGAAGGAGGAAAATAATATAAAAGTAGTAATTTATTTTGGAGGACTTGTGTCTTCATCCTCCTAGAACAGTGATGGAAAACCTTTTAGAGCTTTCAATGATAACAAACAGCCCACTGAGGAACATATGCCATAGGTTCACCACCACTGTTCTGGAAGAAAGATGTTACTGAATTTGGGGAGGGGGTGATACTGGGGATCAAACTCATGAACTTGCACTTTAGAGGCAGGCGAGGTGCCACTGAACTAAATCCCCAGTACTACTGTACTTATGGAATTTAGTGAGAACACCACACACATTCTGTCACAAAAAGACTAGACATCACTACAAGTAAATTAAACATTAAATTTCTT
>NW_004624839.1:1147481-1158315 GCF_000247695.1 Heterocephalus glaber
AAAAAATTTCTACAGAGATTTTGCAAGTATTCGTATATCTTCCCATAATGCAGTATACATAAATGATCTTTGACAAGGGATATCTCAGTGTGAGTGGAATTTCCTTGAGAATGATGGACAACCAGTTATTTACTAATTTCATGAATTTTGACAAGCAAGAAGGAAAAAGCTAATCACGTGGTTCTTCTCATGCCCTCATTGTGGGATTTAAACTGGTGTCTCCTGTAATAACCTTTCACTCCCCAGTGTGATAAAAATGTGTTAATGAATGTTCCATGATATCTGAGATTAAAAAAAACCCACTCATTCTAGTCTGTGATGTGTCTTCCAAAAGGCACAGGTGGTATAAGAGTCCTCTGAGTACTTTGGTCTTCAGGCTCTAGCATTCTGTCATGCAGGTATTACCCAAGATTCTTTTCTAAGGAGAACAGGTGATCAGAGGTGAATGAAGCCTTAGGGATCAGATAAGAAGGACTAAAAGCTTTAAAAAAATTCATTTCAGCTGGAAGTGTCTTGCTACAGGACTCCTGAGTCTTCTGACCTGTTTCAAAGTCCTCAATCATCATAATCTTTTCATGATCCTTGTTTATTCAAATCTTGAACAGTGTTGCACATTTATACTCTTGCCACAAGCCATCAGAAGTCTTCCCATAATGACAAGCGTTTCACTTTTGTGTGTATGTGATATTGGTGATAGAACCCAGGACTTCACAGTGAGCTACACTCACATGCACTTATTATTTATTTATTTAGAGATATGTTCTAGCTAACTTGTTCAAACTTTTGATCCTCCTGCCTCAGCCTCCCAGAGTGCTGGAATTAGAGGCATGCACCAGCACACCAAATTGAGGTTCTTTCTTTCATTGGAAGGTTCTCTTGTAGGTTTTGAACCTCATTACAAACATCTTCTAAGCAGTAAGACTTTTGAAAGCCTCATATAAGAATGGAAGTAATTTGGGGGAGGGGGGTACCAGGGAATCAAACTCAGGACCCTGTACTTGCAAGGCAGGAGCAGTGCCACTGAGCTAAATCCCCAGCCTAGAAGTAATTTTTTTAAACAGGGAAAAGTTTTCTTAGCAGGGCAGAAGAAAACTATACCTTTCCTGCAACACATACATAACTCCAGCTCTATCTACTATGAAGACAACTTTATTGTGAATCTATGTGAAAATTAGACTGTATATTATAACAGTGAGAAATACAAAGTAGGGCATGGCTTATATCTAATTTCTTATGTTGGTGTTGGGTAGGACTGGAAGTGCAGTGGTTATGTCCATGGATTTTGAATGCAAGAAACCTGGATTTGTATCTAGGGCCTGCAACATGTATGACATTGAGTGAGACATCTCACCTTTCTTACTCTCATCTGTAGTTTTTCCATTAAGTGGAAATTGCAATACACATATTTTCATCATAGGGCTTTTGTAAAATGACAAAATACAAAGAGTGCTTAACACAGGTTTATATCATAAAATATTCCTTTTGACTCAGGAGAAGACAGCAGAATGAGCTCTGAATGAAGTCTGAAAGATGCATTATCACTACAATGGGGTGATGGAGTGAGAAATATTTATTCCCTTGCCTGAAAATTACTTTATAAATTGAAGAATGCAATGTGCGGACTTGTTCTCTAACCTTATCCCTAGGCCCCAGAGGCTTCCCTTCACCCCCTCATTTCTTCCCAACATTCTAAAGCCCATAGGTCTTTAAAAAGGAAACTAGGAAGTCTTTGCCTACTTTCTACCTGCAACCAGACAGCTGAAGATGGTTGAGGAAACATACACAGTACCACTCAGATGGCTATCAGTTTAAACCCAAAGTCTACTCCTAATGTTTCCTGACAATCATGATATACTTTCCTAATTCTATTTCTCTTACAGTCCCCTGTGTAAAAATGTCATATGCTCTTTTTGCCTCAAACCTACAACACTTGGTTTCCCCATCTCATTCTGTCCCAATAATCTCTGTTTCCTGTTTCATGTAGAAAGTTGAATTAATTAGAAGAAAATTTCCACAGGTTTCCACCGCTGACAGCATTTGTACTGTTTCCCTTACCTTTCAACATGGGGCAATGTCCCTCTTTCTTCTCCTATGCTTGTGGCTCCACTTGAGCTGTGGATCCCATCCTCTGTCACTCAGGTCAGGATACAGTGTTTCTCTAGAAGTTCTTGCTTTCTCCTTGAATTATTACAGCAAAAGTATATCTATCATTCAAAGATAGATGATAGATAGACAGACAATTACTTGGATCTATGTACTCATCTAGTTAATACCCCACTCCTTTGCATCTTTAACAGAAAAACATTTTTTTAAAGAATTGTCTCAGTTCACTCCTTCCAAATACTCGTATTTTCTCAAACTAACTCTAGTCAAGTTTTTGCCCAAGATCCCTAAAGCACTTGTTCTTGACCTGGTGACTAAGAATAGTTCTCTGCCAAATCCAATAAGCAGTAGGCACTCCACATTTTACTAGACCTTTCACCAGCATCTGATTTAAGTGATTTGGGTGCCAATTCTTTCCTTTTCCAAGCATTTTTTTCATGTGGCTTCCAGAACATCACTGTGTCCAACTTCATTGCTCATTTCCACCCTCAGTCTCAGAGTTGGTAATTCCTTAGATTCTAAAGGCTCAGGTCTAAGGGCCCTCAGAGTTCTGACTCCTCTTGGCTCTCTATTTACACAGCTTTCCTAGTTTATGGCTCTCTTACATGCTTTCAATACATATATAAAGTAACAGCTCAAAACAGCTGTCTCTTCTCTGCCTCTCTCCTGTGATCTCCACACTCACATCCCCACTTCATACTGAAGAGCTTCACTTGAATATCAATTAGATGTCTCAAAATTTGCATGTCTAAAACCAAACTCTTGATTCCTTACTCCACATCACCCACCTGAATTCTAACAATAATCCTGAGATTAGTATAAGTGCAGGAAAACACTTTTGCAGTTGCTCAGAAAAGGTGATCCAGGGTTATCCGTGTGTCCCCCTTTTTCTCTCATATCCAAACCGTCAGCAACCTCTCTACCTCTGCCATATCCTTCATTTAAACCACCATTACCCACTTCTGTGTTTTTGCTCCTGTTTCCCCATCCTCACTCCACATATCCACATAATTTGATTATCCTCTTAAAACAGTCTGAATTACCTTCTAATACATTAGTTTTGTTATTTTTCTGCAAAAAAGCACCCCTATTGACTTTTTTTATTCATTAAGTTCATTTTTACATTTTAGGTATAGATTATGATGGCATTCATCATTGGGAATTTATACCTGTACATATCTCGGTTCTTATTTTTCCTCCATTTCCCTGCCCTCTCTTCGACCCCTCCACCCCTCTGTATTTACAAAGACTTTGTTTCTGTTTTTTCCTTCTTTTCTCATATTTTTTTCTTTCCCTTCTTTCCTTTCCCCTATCCCTCACTTCCTCTTCCCTGGAGTACTACTCAGTCAAAAAGAATGAGAAATTAGACATTTATAGCTAAATGGATGCACATTGAGGCCATCCTCTTAAGTGAAATAAATAAGACACTCTTGTGTAAATACTGAAATTGTTTCTCTGGTGTGAGAAGCTGAAAGTGTAAATGAGGATCAAAATGTGTAATAGACTTTTCACGGAGAATAAAATCTGAAAGTCTTTACAACCTTCACCAAATGTCTTCTGTGCTGTGCCTTTCCTCCACCTCCTGCCACCTCCCTAGTTGCCTTTCTCACCATTTGAGTCAGTCTTCACTGTGCTCAAGCTACTGTAGTCTTTTAGCCATGGCTCCAAAATACAAAGCAAGCTCAGGTGCTACAGCTTTCACTTCTCTCTGCCTGGGAGAGCCACTGACATTGCTCAATTTGAGGTACCTCAAGCACCACTCAACCATCACCCTATCAGAGATGGTTTCCATAACCACTTTATGAAATGGCATTATGACTCCAGTGCAGTGCCTCATTTCCCTTGCCTTAGTTTATGTTTCCCCATCACATTTAGCCCAGTATTTACTTCTTTGTGTATTTCAGTCACCGCCCTCAGAATGGATAATGTTTGAGAATAAGATGTTCTTGGTTTTCAGTTTTAACCTCAGTGGTTAGAACAGGGTTAAAAAGGTAATAAGAGCTCAATAAATATTTGTTGAGTAGATAATAAAATCACTAGAATAGTCTCTAGATATATTGCCTGGAGTTTTTAGACCAAGTATGCTAAAATCTTAGAAGATAAAGACAAAGAGAAGCCAATAATGCTACATCAAAGAACAAATTTTTGTATATTTCTTGCGTTTAAAAATGAATGTTCTTATCATATCTGTACCATCAATGTATACATTTACAGAAACTACTGAGAAGGCACCTGTCAAGTTTGTACATCCTATTTTATAGGTTGGTAAGTTAGCAGATGCTGTACTATGGGCTAGAAAGGAGTTGTAAAACTTCTCTCTCTCAGCTTTCCCCTGCCACCCACTCTGGGCCTTGACTTCTCTAATCCTCCACCCTTCCTCTACCCTCAGCTGGTTTAAAGAGAGAAAAATTTGAGGTGGAGTTAAAGTGTCCTTGTTGCCTAGGTGGAATCAAAGGCAATTCCCACCCATCAGAGTATGTTTGAGAATTTTGAAAACAGGAAGGACTTAAAACTTTTGTGGCTTTTGGGGCATATAAACCTTGGGCATTATACTCTGGGAGCTCACTCATGGAAACTGTGCATATATTCAATGAATCAGCCCTAAAACAGGTTCACAGTGAGTAAAGGAAGTCAGTATGACCTTATGGACCTTTTTAACTTTCTGTTGTTGATGCTTCTATGTAAGAATGTACAGTAGAGCTAGATATGTTACAGGATGGCACTTCCTTGCCCCATAGAGGCAGGAACAAGGTACACTCAACAGGGAAAAGCTGTGTGTAGAGAACTACTAGTGGGACATGAAAATTACTCCCTGCCTTGTATCCCTGTCCTCTCTGAAGTGACCTAACAGAAATAGTATGGTGTCTTAGAAAGACATAAAAAAACCCACAGCCTTGAAGGATTTAAAGGCAGAAATGGTAGTAAGAGATGCAATAGCTCAATTATAACAGCTTCATGTAGTCAGTGAAAAACTAATAGCAACTAATAGCATATGGAGGTTCATGGTAAATCCAAACACCAATTGAATTCAGTTATTGTTCCCATAGCCTCAGCAGTTAAAGCAATCGTGAGCTATCAAATTCATTACTCAGATTGATAGCACTTAGTGTAGGGTGTCATTCATTGCCAACACCTATTTTACAATATCACTAGCACCAAAGGATCCCAATTAGATCTCTTTAATGTGATAAGTTCTCCCAAGTATGGGGAAAGTCCTTCCCCAGAGTTATGTAAACTTCCCTGCCAATTGCCACTAGTGAATAAATCAGGATTTATCCCAAATGCATCAATTCTCTAATTTTCAAAGCTCTCATTGCATGCATAATGTTATCAAAGCAGAATGCTCATCCTCAGTGCCCTGACACCTCCAGCAGGTATAATTGCTAAACTCCGGAAACTTCCAAAGGACTGCTTACCAAGTAAAGTTTTCTGGAACTATGTGGGTGGATTTACAATGCTCAACCTCTCTTACAGTTGAGGAAAAACTGCTATCTTTTCAAACTCTGACACCAAAAGTAGGCCTAGCAGCTCAATGAGCTTTTCAAGAACTGAATACAGAATGTGTCTCTTGGGCATTCTCCTTGGTCCTTTATATGGGCTAACCCACAAATCACCACATTTGAATAAGGCCCAATTCATGACTTATCACTGGAAACTTTCCAGCAAAGAGATATGCACTCCATTTTGGGGTCCCCTAATCTTAAATTCTACTTTTGGTAGCCAATAACTTGACTACTTTAAGCCACTGGCAAAGAGGAGCTGCCTCCACCCAGAGATCCCTTGGGGTTTTGCTCTTATCTCCTTGAGAGGACTATCAGGCATAACCCTTTATAAAGCAGTTACTGTCTCTTTTTGAAGTGAAACATACAATCTACAGGCACCTGTGACTTTCTGGTCTGTTCCATTTGTGGGTGAGTCACTTCACTTCAGAATCAATGACTGATAGGGTGGGAAGGGCCCAACTAGACTAATAGTCAAAAAGAAAGAGTACACTGAAGAATGCAGCCAGCATGGCCCCAGCAGCATCTCAGAACCCTGGCAGCAACAGAGGTAGGTAGCTAACTGAATGTCCCCTTTCTTCCACCTGAGGCTGAGCTGCTCCCTCAGGGGAGCCCTTGGTTTACTGTGGCCTCTGGTGTACCTCGGCTTGACTCACTCAGCGTTTGAATGAGCTGAATTGTCATCTCAATGGCAGCTCTGCAGGAAATGAGTATGGTTCATTCTGGTCAGCATGCATCATAGTCAATCTCATAGCTTTGGATGTAATCCTTGATGAACTTTGGTACATTTGCACTGACTCACAGGCTGTTCCCAGTGGGCTGGTTGTTTCATTTGTCAATTGCAAAACTACAGAATGGCGGGTTAAATATGGCCCTCTTTTGCAACAAGAAATGGAGAAATAATTCATAGACACTAATTCATAGATACTAAGAAAAGCATCTGGTCACTCATATAGAAGCACAGTAAGACTTTCTTCTCTGATGAGACTAACTGGAATTAAGCAACTGATTAAGGCTATGCTAACCAGATTGTCACTCTTGATGCTACCATCCGTCATTGTACCAGGCACAAAAACATACCCATGAGCATAGACCAGGTACTGAGCAAAGGACCTGTAGTGTTTCTGATAGAGAGACAATGCCTATAAGAGAAACTTGTGACTCCTGCGAGAACAGTTTGTCCTAAGGCGAGGGAGACCACATTACTTGGGGTGTTTTCCTAATCCATTGCTGCTGGAAGACCCAATACACTGAACTCTGGTCTCTCTCAGGGCTGCTAGTGGTATTTCACTTCTCTTAACAGGCTTTTAGGTTGATTAGCTGCTCCAGTTTGATCAGCTGACTCTGGGTCATTCTGTGGGGCAGACAAATGCCACTCAGTGGGTAGTATGGACAGAAAAGACAAGATGTACTGCTGGACATCATACACCCCCCAAAAAAGGATTGAATAAATTTTCAAACTAAGCTGGAAGTGCTAGGGCTCATCAGCCATCTGGAAAGCAACATTGCAAGCCCTGGGAACTTTTGCACAAAACTGATATAGGTACTTCCTGGGGTACTCCAATGAAGTAAGCAGTAGTTTCTTTCCAGAGGAAACATATCCCCCCCTAGCCTCCCAGGAAGAGTGCTTTTTGTGTAAAATCAAGCATTTCTTTCCTTCTGACTAAAAACATGATGCTGCACACATTTGAGGTGGTCATAAGAGAGTTCTCAAGTGACCTCCGAGACCTTTTCAGAATGAGAGCATCCTTAGCTTATCAAAGAGCTTCCCTGAGGGGTGACTGACACAACATTAATCTTCAATCTGCAGAAAATTATCTGTATATTGAGAGTCTTCCAATTGGAAATATTGGTATAAATCGATCCCTGCTTCTAGCCAAAGAGATCAATGATATCAACTTGTCCCTGGAAGATAATCAGATCAGTTTCAGCTCACTGGACAAGGTTGTTTCAGACTGTAGAACTTCCCAATGTTTTCTGCTTGTAGGCCAAAGCAGAGTGTGTGAAAATGCTAATATAACCTGCTGGAATGGATTAATGCCTTGAGCAAAGTGAAACGATCAGTATAGAAACTGATAGTTTATGGGATTAGTTTAACTGGTTAGGAGTGGGATCCCAAGGGTCATCATTGAGATCACTACTGCTGTTGCGAGTTCAGTTGATAATAGCCTCAATTAAATTCTACATAACAAAAATTAAAAGGATGTGTTACAGTTATTGTCAATCAGATTAAATAAGGTGGCTGTTGGAGTTGCAGACTCATGGAAAATTCATCAGAAGCTAGAAAGGTTAGAAATGAGGGAGCAGGTATTTTTGGGAGGTATCTTTTCACAGGGTCCTATTTCTTTGTATGTCTTATGAGTAGAATGCTAATTTCCTTTTGCCTAAAAAAAAGCCATGCTATTGATAGTTTGACCCTCTGGGGCAAAAGACAGGCATATTTCCTGTTTAGCATAGCAAAGGCAACATTTCTCTTTAGAGAAAAAAGCAAACATACTTATTGCCCATTATAAAATATTAGGGTTGTCATAGCTTAGAGTTCCTCCCCTGTAATGCACCCTACACACATACAGGTGTCACTTGACCCTTGTGCTGCTGTCTGGAAGTTGTCACTCAGGAAACCAGAAGAAAAAGGCAGTTACACCTGAATACTACTATTGCTTTGAGTAATAAACTGTGGTTTATCTCTGATGAGTAATCTCATGTCTTCTATCTTCATCTATGAAACTGTGTCAGGCTAACTTGTTAACTTCCACTCAGGATAAAATCTCAAACCATTGACAGTCCTTGACAATATGTCCCAGTGAATTCAACTGTTAGGCATTTTATAAGACATTTTTATTAGTGTATATTTATAATGCATAATAAATACATTCTTCATGGGGAATTGGTATATATACATATTGCATCTTGATCTGTTTTACTTAGTTTAACAAATATGTTAGGCTTATCCCTATGTTTGGAAGGAATCATCAATTTTATATGATAAAATGCAATTTGATTTTCCAGTTAAAAGGAAAGATGGAAGAAGACCCAAGAGTCACCTCTCTAAATTAGAATGTAATGTAAGAAAATAAGGTTTTCTGTATTGAATGTATTATTCTGGAAAGATTTACTGTCAAAAATGAGCAAATTTTCAGAAAAGTGGGGTGGGTAAGAAAAAATAAGGGTGAAACAGAGAGTAGTTCTTAAAGGCCAAGGTCACGTTGATGTTCTGCACAGTGTAAGTGACATTATCTAGCAGAACATATAGTGTGCCAAAAGTGATACAAATGAGATGTCTACTTCATTCAACAATGAACAACTTGAGGCCTTCTGCAGCAGAGAAAAGAAAGCATCAGGGTAAGACAGGAAAAGGCAGTTGTCAGTTTCCTGATGTTTCTGTCTCTTGGAGGAAGCATCTTGAACCTTATTTCCCCTTTCTATGCTACAACAGCCACACTGGCTTTCTTTGGTTTCCTCAAACACAATTTATGAGCTATTTCTTCTGTCTGGAATGTTCTTTCCCATGACCTTTGCCAGACACACTCTGTCTGGATGTGTTTAGTCCATTCAACAAGCATTTAGTGAGTGACTGTATGTGTCAGGTTTTGCTCTGTATTTTAAATATAAAGTAAAATATGAGCCAGGGATTTAGCTCAGTGGTTCTGCCACCTGCCTCAAAAGTGCAAGGTCCCGAGTTTGATCCCCAGTGCCAATAAATAAATAAATAAATAAATAAATAAATAAAAGTAAAATAAAACTAATCAAATAAAAATAATCCATGTATTAATAAAAATCCCTGCTCTCATAGAATTTATGAGGTAGTGGAGTGTGGGAGAATAGACTATAAATAAACAAAACAAATGGTGTTTCATGTGACATGGTTGCTATAAGCAACCAGTAAGGTGACAAGAGATAGAGTGAGCAATGGTAAAGGAGAAATAGAGTAGGATGCAGGGAAAATCTCACAAATAAGATTTGAACCAATATCACATAGGAGAAGAGCAGGTGGGTGATGTAGATATCCAGAGGAGGCAGATGGAATCAGAATTACAAAAGCCCTAGAGTGGAAGTGTACAATGACATATTCAAGGACCAGCAAAGAGACCAGTATGGTAGGAGTAGTGTGAAAGAAGGGTAGTGGAGAAGGAGCAAAAGCTATAAAAGTACTAAAATTGAATGATGTTGACCATTATAGTCCTTGTAGTATCCTGAGCTGTTGGTCTAAATGATGGGAAGAAGAGTTTCTATATGCAGACCAAATAGAATGATGAATGATTGGGTTGACAAGGGAGAGTAGGGAAATGTCAGAGACACAGGAGAGACAGGAGAGCAGAGCTGATCCCATACTTTAAGGTAAGTCAGGGATGAATACAGTGCTGAAGTGGAAGAATTGCATTATATAGGAGCACAGAAAGTTCATTCTTCAAAGTAACAAAGAGAAAAGGCAGCATAAGTGGATAGATTTGGTAACAGAGCTTCAGGAATATGTCCTTTTCATTGGTTCTATTTTTTCACTGGAATAAGAATGGTGGCATCAGCAGAGGTAAGGGAAAAAAGACAGTGGAGCTTTGAAAGTAGGTATGAAATAGTAGGGATAATATGGACTAGAAAAGTGTAATGATTGCTACCAGTGTCAAGAGTCCTCTGGAGATCCATGATCATGAATTTCCAATGGGGCTCATCAAGGTGGTGCATTTTTCTGCAGGCTAAATCCACTGTCAGTACTGGTGTGAAGTAAGCTAGTATCTGCTCAGGCTTCAACCTAAATATTATCTTTTTGGAAAAGTCTCTCTTCCCCAGTCAAAAGTGTCCACTTAAGTTGTACAATATGATCAGCTGACAGAGGAAGAGAAAGCTAGGGCCTGGTTTACACAATGGTTCTGCACAATATGCAGGTACCACCTCCAAATGGACAGCTGCAGCATTACAGCCTCTTTCCGGGACATCCCTGAAGGACAATAATGAAGGGAAATCTTTACAGTGGACAGAAGTTTGGGGAGTGCATATGGTAGTATATTTTGCCTGGAAGGAAAAATGCCAGACATGTGACTGCATACTGATTCATGGGCTGTAGCAAATGGTCTGGCTAGATGGTCAGAAACTTGGAAGGAACATGACTGGAAATTTGGTGACAAAGGTATCTGAGGAAGAGCTATGTGGATAGACTTCTCCATATGGGCAAGGGATGTAAAAATATATGTATCCCACATAAATACTCACCAAAAAGTGACCTCATCAGAAGAGGA
>NW_004624839.1:1210247-1278958 GCF_000247695.1 Heterocephalus glaber
ATGAAATAAAATAAAGAAATATTAGTATGTAATCATAGTATATTTGTTATACAATTATAGTATATTAGTTATACAACTACAAGTTTGGCAATCTTTTTTTTTCAGGTACTGGGGATCGAACTCAGGAACTTGCACTTGCCAGGAAGGCACAGCACCACTGAGCTACATTCCTAGCCCTTGCAATTACAAGTTACAAACTAAAAGTTAGTTAATACAAACAGAATAATTACTCTGTATGTCTATTTTTAAGGAATCGTTAAAAGATAGCAATTGTATGGTGCTATCAGGATGCAGTCAGATACTGCTTTAGCTTTTCCAGATAAGCCATGACTGAAGTACTAGAGGCTGTCATCTCCATGAAGCAGCATGGCAGCAGGAGCCCTTGTCAGAGCAGTACACTGTCACAGCTGCTCCATCCACACAAACTTTAGCAACACAGATTGCAAAGCAGACTGATATTCACTTGCAAGGAAACTTGTCAGTATATTCTGTCAATTACAAGCTTTCCTGAAGTTAAAATGAACTAAAGAATGAAAAAATAAATCTCAATCATAAAAATTTTAAGCTGTAATTAGAGCTGGAAAAATCAGAACCTGAAACTGAGAACCTGAAACTGAGAATTTGTGACTTGTTTTCAAAAGACTGATCTGAAAATTTCAAAGCAGTAGACTTTTAATTATTGCTTAAAATACAGCTCTATTAAAGCAGTCATATGACCCCTTATGATAATTTTATAAGCTTCTAAATTTTTATAGCTAGAAAGTTTTCAAAAGTTCTACAATATTTAGGTGTTCCTATTTTTACAGAGTAAAAAGATCTTTGTGACTACATTTCTAATATAAAAATAGATTAAGAATTCTTAGTATTCTATTTATTCATTGTAGGGTTTTTCTAAACTAAAATGCTCAGAACTTGTTATAAGAATCACTTGTTTATATCTCATTATTAAATGACAGATATATTCAATACTGAACTGAGCACATTCTATTGACTGCTCTGCAATAAAGGATAAAACAAATTGAGTACTTATTCTTTTATACTTAGGCTCCTTTTCATAAAAATGAGTTATAAAACTTGTTTACAACTATACATTCAAGATATTGGAAAGACTTGGAATGCAAAAACGTCGCAAATGTTTTAAATGTTTTTTAGAAAAATATGAACTGTTATTCTCTAGGCAATCATTCAGGTTTCATGTTTTATTTTTATTTTCATTATATTAATATTAAACATCCAATATATGCTCCAATATGAATGTTTTATATTGATATCCTCATAGGATTAGTCTCATTTCTATCCACCTCTAATTTCTAACATATCTTTTTCTCTTTTCACATTTACCTGTCCAATAATTTTGATGTGCAACCTAAAAGTGTAACAGTTCTTATTGATTTATGCCTCCTACTGTGCTTGATGTTTTTCCTAATAATGTTTATCACATGAATAAATGTTTTTGTGTATTACACTTAAAACACTGTCAAAAACACTAAAAACTGATAGATTCCTCTTATTTGTGCTTTTCAGTGTTGTAGTCCATTTCCTGATGGAGCAAATGGCATCTTAGGTACTACTAACACCTTCTGACTAGACTCCATTCTACCTCTTCCCTGGTGGCATTTATTGTAGTTCATAGCAGGCTGTTTACAAACAACATTGACTACTGTGGCCAGATCATCTTGGAGTGAATCTGTGCATGCTCAGCTTTACCTAGGGAAGTGACTTAAGACAGAAGATAACTGGCACAGGCAGTGAACTGTATACATGGAGATTTAAAGCAGGGCAGAACCAGCATAGATATCCTCAGCCGGTGTTCAGTATTCCACTTTTCCCTAGCCTCAAGGAATGTTCTTGTATACAAAGAGGAATGACAAGATTTTCTCACACCATTTTTCTCTTTAAAGCTAACTCTCTAACTCCCTATTATCTATAATTTAGATAAAAATATTAGCCTTGTCTTACTGAGGAGTGATGCTTTAAAAGTTCATTAGCAAGTTTATTTAAAATTCAAAGCAAGATTTTCTAGGGAAATTTCTCAAATTCAGGCCACAAAAAAAAAAGTCAGTTTCAATCAGCATTCAACAGAGTTGTGCAGTTTTTTTTTTTAAAGAAACAGTGAAGAACTAGTGAACATTGATTGTGTTCAAGAGTGTTGTGCATAGAAGGTCACTGCAGGGATGGAATGATTCAAACTCATGGTCTTTGTTTCTTTTATCTGAAGAACAGAGAGATTTGGGAAAATTAAGTATAGCACAGTGACATCATGTTATAGGATGGTGAGTCAAAGTATTATGAGAATTCAAAATCAACAAAACAAAGCAAAACTCTTATTTTGAAAACAAATGAAACAAAGGGGTAGCAGCCAACAGTAAGGAGTTAAATGCAGAAAGGGACAAAGGCGTGAGAATTCATGAAGTTCGGTTAAACCGAGAGTCAGCACCTCTGCAAAGAACCAAAAGGTGAACATTTTAAACTTTTTTGGTCACATGTCTTTGTTAAAGTGCTTAAATAAAACTGTTTTAGTGCAAAAGCAGTCATGTACAATATATGAATATGAACCTATTTCAGTAAAAGTTTATGCATAGATAATACAATTTAAATTTTATACAATTCTCACATCAGAAAATATTTTTTCAATGATTCATAAATATAAATCTACCTTTTCTTTTGCACACGCAAAAGTTGCTGACTCCTGCATAGATAGGCCCAAATTAAAAATTTTTTACAGTGATTCATGCAATAACATTATTGTATACCTAGTAAAATTATATGTATTTTGAAAGAATAATGGTATAAAAATTTTCATGATGTATAGAAAAATTGATTTATAAAATATGAATCCTATAATCCTTCTCTAGGTTCACAATATATACTGTACAAGGTAAACTGCTGACATTTGATAACCAGGGTGTTGGGATCATGAATGCATCTTATTTTCCATTTTCTAGAATGAACATATATTAACTTTTCCTTCTTTCTTGTTAGCTCAATATATTTTGATGAAGAAGCATTGTAGAGGGTACACATCTTACAATGATAATTCTGCCATCATGCTGAAGTGATAGATTATGAAAAATAATGCCTAGGTATTGAGAGATACATTAGCAGACTAGCTGACAGTTTGAAAAGATGCAATGTACATAAATGAAGATGGCAGCATTAGAAACAGAAAAGTAATGGAGACCAAATTAAATTAAACAATGTAACCAGGACCAAGATACGGAATAGAGAAGGATGTGGGATGAGTATAAAATGACTCCAAGACTTCTGCTGAGTATGTCTTCTGTCGAGTATGAGGATGACACTGTCTTAGGGAATGGAGCTAAGGGAAGAGAAACAGTTTTGGAGGCAGAGATGATGTTCGGACATATTGAGGGTAAGCTGTTAATGTAGCATGCATGTATGGTTCTGGATCTCAAGAGAAAGATCAGGATTTCATAAGTATATTTGAGACTGAGAATTAATTTAAGAGAAAAAAGATACAAGTATCATGCTATAAAATTCAGGATATAAAGTTTCATCTAAAATGTCAGAACAATCGGGCTAAGTGAACTCTGGATTTGGTCACTGGGAGTACTAGAGACTATATCAGAGCATGTTTATTCTTTTTGTTCTCATACTTTTAGATGTATGAACTAGTAAAACGTAAGTGATGTATGGTTTGTTTTGGGATTTACTTATTTTGAATGAATTATTCCATCTGTTGCTGATGTTTTAAAAGATCAGAATATACATAATACTCTCAAAGGAATGCATTTTTTCCAATTATGAATTGTTTAAATACTCCACTGCGATCTTCTGAGGGACAGAATTTTCTTGTGCACTATTCTTACTTCACATTCTCAAAATGATGAAGAAATCAGGGCAATGTCATGGTTACATGAAGTCACTCGGTCTCACATAAAGAAATCACTTATATGGCTAAGGGGCAGCTGCTCAGATTTTATTTTGGTGCCGCCCTACCCCCCCCAAAAAAGAGAGAAATGGGAAAGAAGGCCTAGCTTAAACACAGCTAGGCTGTGGGCTGAATTTTCACTCTAGTTTCACTGCCCTTGTGGCTAAGAGGAGTCCCTTATTCAATCAAGATTTTCTTTAGCCTTTATATTCATGTTAAACAGGAATGAGAGGGACAAGTATATTATGGTTGCTAGCCAGGTATCTTTAGCCAGAAGTCCTGAGGCTATTTCTCTCATAAAAGAAGATTACTCAACCAAGTAAAGTCTCCAAAGTCTGAAACAAATGGTCATTTTTAAAGGTCTAAAGAAATTCAATCCTTTATTATGAATGAGAAAAAAGATCTCTGGGAACAGAAACTTCTCTGTATCTGTAGTTACCTACAGTAATAGCTGTCCAGCCCTACTACTGTTAAGGCCAGCATGCTACATGGCCAGCACAGACAGCCACACATGGTTAAGGGTTTTGATGACATGACTAGTAATAATTAGAAATAGTCAGAAACACAGATACAGGGTCTGGGGTAAAAAGAACAAAAGAACAAAAAAGCTGGTATGCGAGGTTATAAAGAACGAAGAACACATTTGGACCACAGGAGCTTCTCATATCTTCCCTGCTTTGGATAGATGACTGAATGCTGTCCAAAATCTGTCCTCCCACAGTGGAAATGACCCTCTAGAGATCTCAGACTCAGCATGGATGTTCCCTAGACTTGAAGGTTAGGATAAGCAGAGCAAAAGTAAAAGTCAAGCTTCTGCACTTTCTCTACAAAATTAAAGTCCCTATAATTTATTCCTGAAATTATCAACTGTTGATTTAAAAAGAAGTTCTCAATAAATTATCTGCTTGGAAGACTTGTGCTTTATTAATATGATAGTTATATTGTTAGTGAGAAAAAGGATTACACTACATTTTTCCTCCAATTTCCAACAATTATTTACTTCTCTAAAGTGGTCAGAAGGTAAAAAAGAAATTATGCTTAAGGTAGATGGCCTATATTTGTATGAATATTATTATATAAAAATACATTGTTTGCCAAATGGTTTATTCCAGGTGTCAAAAGCTGTTGGTGATTTATGCTGAGGACTTGTCCTGGAAAACAGCTTAAGACTGTGCAATGGGATTTCATAATTATCTTACATTTCTAAAACAGTAGTTTACCATAAATTTTCATACTTATGATAAATATTACGGTCTTTATTTTAAAGATGAGGAAAACTGAGGCTCAGAGAAGATTAAAAGACTTGCCTGAAGTTATAGAGTTTTTAAGTGCCATGGTCCAAATCACATCTTCTCACTCAAAGTCCAGATCACTTTCCAATACACCACAATGAAATACAATAATATGGAAAAAATAATCCTTAAGATTCAATTTCCATTTGTACAGTTTTATTACAAGATTTAGCACTGTATTCTCTATTTAGAAAAGGGGATAAACAATGTTGCCTTTTCTCTAAATCACATCTAAAAATCTTTAGATCTTTATGCCATTCTCTAAAGTTGGGACTCAACACGAGAGAGACAACACCAAATTCTTGTCAATGACATGTATTGAGAACTATCACCAGAATGTTTATATATTATTTTTCTATTTTTACAGTTCAAGTTTGTGTTATTTTCCCTACAGATGAAAGATGTATATCTAAGATGTACAAGTGAATATGGTATTGCTATACACTGTACATCCTGGGATATTCTGTCTTATGTGCTTGTTCACCATCATACTTTCTAAAGTACCCCTTTCATTTCTAGTTTCTCTATTTTACTTTTCCTTACTGAATGTCATTCCATTTTTTATTGCTATTAATCATTTTTCAAAATAATCAAACATATCACGAAATACAAGTATAAGACAATGGAAGACACTTTATCCATTTCTATACTCATCTAATATATATATCTACTTTTAATTTGATGGCAGCCAGCTCAGAATCAGATTTCTGGAATAACTATCTTTCTACACATGCCATTAGCTGTGTAGAACAACCCGACAACTCCAGGGTTTGCCACTGGACATGGATTACATTTTCTAGGCTTGTGTAATGTGGCAAACTAGTACACTTCATTTTTTTCCAACAGTTCCCCTGCATTTACCGCTAGTAGATAAGAAATGTTTTTGAGCACACAGATTCAATTAACAAGTATATGATGAGCACCTACTATGTGCATTGCACTTTGTAGATATAAAAGGTATATTTGTTAAGGACCTTTACCCAAGTATATTACAGTCTTCTACAAGGAAACAAATTAAACATATTAAACAATTGTATATGAAGACTTAATGAAAAATACAATGCAATAAATTGATACTGAATAATTAAGTGCTAACATGACTGTTACACATGAAGTTAGCTAAAGTAATTAATTTGAATTGCGAACTCACTGTATTTCAGTGACTACAAAGTTATCCCCATAAAATTCTGAAGTTTATAGAGGATGAAACAGGCTTAATAAAGTTAAATATGTTGGTAAAAGATATAGAAGTAACAGACAACTCTTAACAACTGAGTCTGTCTTCACTACTTTAGAGCTGATGAAAAAACTAACTCTAAGTCACAGTGAGAAGACTGAAGAGTCAAATCCAGATTTATCTAACTGCAGAGTCACAGTTCTCAGCTATTTAATATAAAAAAATTAAACCCCAAACTGGAATGCATGACTTCTGCTTTAATTACTGATATTTTCCCATTATATTTACATCATGCTTTTTTTTTTTTTTTACATCATGCTATCTTATAAGACAGTTAAAGAAATTGTAGAGACGGGAGGAATCAAAATGATAGAATACAGAATGTTTCATGTTATTCCCTTCTAAAACAGACTTGATTGCCATAGATGTTTCCATAAAAGTCTTCTGAAGCAATTTTTGAGTCACAGATGCCCGTGGAAAATGCTGAGAAGGTAATTACCCATAAGTGAAGACTATTGTGTTCCTGCTAGCACTTCGTTCTTCCTAGAAATTGGGGAAGAACTAAAGTTAATTTTTATTTGATATATAAAATGAATTCAGTATTATCACTGGAATAAAATTTCTTCTGAAGTATGACTCAGAAGGTAATTAAATCAAATTCAAAAGAAGCCTCTAAGTTCACTGCTAGTTTTAAGGGACCCTAGAGTCCAATTAACTTCATCAAAGAGTTCAGGGAAAATCTGTTCTTTACTCAACAGAATTATGCAAATATAAAACAAAGCTATTTAAAGTTCAGTGTAAAGGAAAAAAAAAACCTGTTTAGAGAAAAGTAAATTAAGTATACATGAATTTAAAATATTTATATCAGAATTAATGATAATAATTAGCATCAAACATTTATTGAATAATTAAAATTAGGTACCAGACAATGTGCTATGTGATTTACGTGCATTCTCTCATGTTACTAGAATGAGGCACATAAAATCATCTCCACTTACAAATGAGAAAACCTAGAGTTAGAAAAGTTAAGTAATTTGCACAAAGTCACATAATAAGCAGACTGGGGGTTCAAAGAAAGTTTGCTTATTGAAACTCAGAAGACAATCTGGGAGAATTTAGTAACAGTACGAAATAGGCTGATATTGTAGAAGACACCATTAATACACTAGGGAAAGACTGAAGGAAATATGATAAATATTTTAAGATTTTATGCTCTTAGTAGGTACATATATTAAGACAATGAAAATACTAATTTTGAAGGTACTGTGAAATAGTGAAAATGTATCACAGGCATATAAATATTGAGGGTTTTACAAGGTGAAAGATTAAAGCTAAAGTAAAAACATGATAAGGAAGAATCTTTCTATATGGAATAAATTAAAGGATGCAGATTATGCAGAATTTGAAATTTTGAAGAAAAAATAAAATTAGTTTAAAGATGATTTTGACATGATGTTATGTATAAAGACAATTATGGATACAGTTGTGTTTCAGATTTGCAAAAAAGTTGTAATTCACAAAATATCAAAAAGAAGTTATTGAAGTCTATAAATGGCAGAACACAGTGACATAATACCTAGGAAAGTAATGTGATGTTGAAAATTGAAGCCAATGGCTACAGGTGATTTTTAAAAAGTATTAGACAAAGTTAGGTTCAAATCTGCATTTTCACTGAGGGATATCTTGAGTTGTATCCCAAATACAGGAATTATCTAAAGTATACAGAAGTGAAAAGTTTTCCCTTGTAGCTCACCTCTTGTTTAATAATATTTAATATGTATAGTTGGTAAGGTCATGGACATGGTCTTGGTTGAGAAGCTATTTTTATTTCCTGTTGTAAGCCTCATTCAATGTACTTCTGTTATAAGTAGTTGGCTTGGTTTAGCTCTTGGTCCCTAGGGTTTATGATTTTGTATTTCAAGATCCATATTCTTTGAAAATGGACATCTACAAATGTTCTTTCACGTATATTTACCAGATGAATGGATAAAGGAGATGCAGTATTTATGCACAATGGAGTATTACACTACTATAAAGAAAGATTAAGTGATTGAGATTAAGACTGAGTCATTTGTAGGAAAACAGATGCGCCTTGGGACCATAATGTTAAGTAAAATAAATCAGATACACAAGCTTAAATATTCATGGTTTCTCTTATATAAGAAACCTAAAGATGTACAAAGAGCAAAATACAAGATATACAATAGGAAGTAGGGAGACAGATCTTTCTGAAAAGGAAAGGGGGTCAAGAAATGGAAGGAGGGAGAAAAGAAAAGGGGATGAACAAAGGAATTATGATGTGTTATGTAATGTACCAACTTTACACAAGGAATGTAAACATTATGTACTACAAACATGTAGTAAAAAGAAAATCATCTGAAAAAACAAACAAACAAATGAAAAAACAAGTACTCAGCATCAGGACATGCCTTCTAGAATGTGTTGTGGAGTTTCCTCTTCCTAGAATGATGGTTTCTTGCATTTCACTAACTTATTTCATACAAACTACCTTTAGCTACTATGTGGGATTTGTATTTATCTATCTATCTATCTATCTATCTATTTTTTTATTTATTGGTACTGGGGATCAAACTAGGGACCTTGCAGTTGCGAGGCAGGTGGCCGAACCACTGAGCTAAATCCCCGGACTGGGTTTGTTTCTATTTTTAAATAAAGTAATATAATGCTGGTTTCACAAATAAAGCTTCTGGGAATACATGTGTTCCTTAACTATGTGGTGCTATGTTTATAGTCAACTAATCTCTCACAGAATAATTAAACCAGAAAAGATTTTTTTCCTTATTAACATCTCATCTTTCAACTAGTCCCAGAATAATTTCCCTTTTTCCCCTTTCTGCTGTTGCTTTTGCCACCACCTTTGCTCTTTCTCCAGTTAACCAACTATTCTGATATATGTATTCACCTGTAGTGTCAAGTTTTTGGAATTTAGTTCAGAATTTGTCCAGATCTGTGGTATATACTCTTTGTAGTTTTAGTAACACTTGTTTATGATGTTTACCTTATATTTATTACCATAATTATTTATAGAAGAACTGATAACATTTCTGAGCAGAAAAAAGAAAAATGAAAGATTATTTAGAAGAAGAATGAAGCAATGGAATAAAAATAAGACCCAAAGTATTGTATATCCTTACTTAGGCAACATTAGCATATATAGGCATACTGGATAATAAAAGAAAGCAAGTTTTTAAGTGTAAAACTGGTGGTTTTGTTCATAACGCTCCCCTACACTGTAATGATGGGGACATACATCTTATGCAAACTTGAAACAAAAAAAACCAATTTGAGTCTCAATAAACACAGGAGAGATATCTTTGCATGCTGTAAGGATTTATGGAAGCCTAATGAACAATTTGCTGCTATGTCCATAAAAAAGACAGAATGCAGAGAAATACATACACATATAAGTTCTCAGCACAAGTGAAGAGAAATACTAGAAGATTATATGGGAAGTGATAATTAAATTAGAGAAGTAATTTAAAATTTGACAGGATAGTTGGATAATTGAGTCATGCAATTCAAATAAGAGAAATAATAGAAATCTTGGTAAAAATTTGAAGCAGTAGTATATTATAAAGAAATAGAAGGAAAATTTAAAAAGGAACATTATCCCATCATATAAAATATAATAGTTTTCATTCAGTAAATAACTTATTTTTATTTCATTTAACAAACTAATTTGTCAGAGATATTAGTTCTTCTCTCTCATTTTGTTTCATTTCATGTACGTCATTGTAAAATTTCTTTTAACATTTAAGGAAAAAAATAAAACAAGTTTTTATAACTTCCTCAAGGAAGGACTCTTCTTCTATCTTACTCCTGAGCTATTCAGGCTCACAAAGGAGCTGGAGGGAACAGACAGCAAGTTATTAGTTTGATGTTAAACAGCTAATTGTCAATATTTTTCTTAGATGCTTCAACTATCATATTATTGAAGTCACTGTACATTTGACTTTGTATGTTATTTTTGACTCTTGTTCTGGGACAATTTTTTACTTTTGGGAATATAAGAAATTAGATGATCTATACAAAACATGGCATAGGAGAGGTCAAACAGACCTGGTCATCTGAAGCTCTGCTTCTGCCTCTAACTAGAGATACTCTACAGTTTGAATTAGAGAATTATCCTAAAATTCATCCAAAGCAGTAAGAAAAAAATTTCCTTGTGTGTTTTCCTCTTGTCTAATTAGTACTTTTTCAGATAGAAATATGTACATTATTGAGAAAAACATGCTAAGTTTATCAAGTCAGAGCTGTAGACTCATTATTGCCCAGAAACTACACATATACTTTTCTTTCCACTTGTCTCTTGACATCTTAGGATTCTCTGCTCATGAAATACCCTTAGCTTCTCTTCTCTGTCTGAAGGCTATCCTTCACACAGAGCAGCCTAGCTCAGGTATTCTGCTGGAGTCTTCCTCTCTTATTCAAACCCACAGAGATCATTCTCACCTAAAAATTATTTCCTTACAGCAGACTTCCATTAGCTTTTGATACCCAGTTTCATGGGCATACTTTCCTTTTCCAAAGAACTTAACAGTACTTCATAAAAAATGTTTTTTAGCAACTCAAATAAAATAATTGAAACTGAAAGGCAATTATGAAATCATTTAGCACATAGTTCTTTAAAATTGGTTCATCAGAATTATCTGGGGAAATCCTGAACTGATTTGATTCCTAAGACCCACACTTGAATCTAATTCAATAGGATGTGGCATAATACTTTCATGTTTTAAAAGTTCCCTTCAAGAATTAGACGGGAAACCAAGGAAGAAATATGATTTACTCCACCTTATTACATAAAATGAAATCTCAGAGAAGTGACTTGCCAATGTATGAAGCTAATTAAGTCAGAGCACAAGATGAGATCCCAGATGTCTGAAACTTTATTCTAAAGAGATTACTAAAGCAACTCAGAAATCTCTTGCTCCATTTAACTGTGGAGGCTGTTTGTGTATCATTTTGAGAGCAGTTAAATCCAAAGTATTAATAAGGAAGAACCTCCACATTTTGGATATATATATATCCGCTTTCTAATTATATGGATTTTTTTCTACAGTTGCTCTAAAATAATTCTCAGTGATCTATTTCTGGATCAGGCAATGTTAAATCAAAATTCTTTGGATTTTCCTTAAATTTATTGCACAATTTGAGTTATCTTGTATCCCATTTTAAGACTGTTAGTTTTTAATTCATAATGGAAAACTGACTTGGCCAATGAATATTCTCCCCATTTATCAGAGATAGTACTGAGGTAACTCCTTTTGTCCCTCACTTTCTTAATCTTTTACCAAACTTTTATTATAATTTTCCTGTGCAAGGTAAATTGCTGAATTCCTAAGCCCACAGGACTCAATCTAGGATAGGCAATACAGCAACTAATAGGATACTAAGTATTATATGATAGGATATATAGACACAAACTCCCCTCAGTGTATTCAAGTGCAGGGTAGGAGAGACTAATTCCTTTGTGGAGTTGGGGAAGATTTGCCAGAGGGGCAACTAGAGTTGGTTCTGAGCAGGTATTTGCTTTCGGGGAAAGGATAATCCAGATAGGACATTAAGTGCAAAGACAAGATTTGTAAATGTCTGGATTATTCAGGTAACATGTGGAGTTTAGCGAACCTAGAGCAAAGGCAGCACAGGTAAACTTTCATTTGCCCAATTTCAATTGCTGAATTATATATTAATGGATTTCAATAAGAGTAATAAAGGATGGAATCTGGCTATTTTTAAACTTTACTACATTCCAAGTTCTTGCTATTAGTCTTAGTTACAGAAGCTATTTTAAGGTCTCTTTAATATGGCTTCATTGATAAGCATTTTGACCAGCACAACTGATTCCAGACTATTTGGTGAAATCATCCTAGTTGGAAATAAATCATGACTGTTTTGGAGAAAAATGAGGTATGTATTCTATGCAGTATGATCATAGTCATCTACACACAAGGAAAGAAAGATTAAGGGCTCCTATGACCAGACTACACAGTCTCGAAAATTTCCACTAAAGGATGCTGTTATAGAAAGCCAGGTTCACCAATCAGGAAATGGAACCCACACAGTGTAGGTAACAGATGATTAGCTATCACATATTAAAACAAAAGCTTAATACTAATAAAAATTTTAAGTAAAATCTTCTGACAACCAAGACTGTGTTTATTACTCTAAGAATACTAAACTTAAAGTTATAGCTTTTACCCTAAGCATAGCTAATATTCTTTTCTGTACCACTTGACACAATCTGCCAGGTCTGCATCATCATTTCTAAACAACCATTACATGTTTTACATTTTCTCATCTTCCCTTCTATTAAATCTTGGTTATATCAGTTTTGTTGCTTTCTGCCTCAATTTAGTAACACTTTACCTATAACTTCAAGAAAACATATGGGCAAGAACAAGTAGGTGTACACAATTCTGATTTGCATGTAAATTTGAGGAAATTAAAGATGGTACCTTTAACTAGATGCTAAGTCCTATTTTGATACCCTGGTTTGAACTGTGAAATGCTATCAGTCTCCTATTGAACAACATTCTTTATATGCATTTTTTCATTTATGAAGATTATTTTGTAAACTAAAATACTTTTCTTTTGTTCTATACTGTAGTTCTAAATTAGTTTGTACTTATTTGTTCAACACACTGGCATTACCTAATATGGGATATTTTGTTCCAGGATCTGTGAAGAAGTAGTGAATAAGAATGATTTGATCTCTGCCTAGAGTTTTTATCTAGTGGAGACTATAAATATAAAAAAAATCATAAAGTTATTTAATTATAAGGATATGTGCTGTCAAAAATTCATATTTGCTATTTAAGTTTTCCTTCGCTTCAAAATTTTTCTTCAAGGGAAGAAGCTTAAACACAAAGTTTATTTTTAAAATGGAATCAGAGGAGTGCAATGCCTAGCAAAGTAAGTTTCTCTTTCATGGAGAAATCATTATGCAAATGGGAAAAAAAAAACTCTAAGGAAAATAACATTGTTTTCAGAAATTCTTATTAAAATCATGAAAGTAAGGAAGAAAAATGTCTTTTCCACCATAATCACTCAGGATCTTGAGAGCTATAAAGCACTTTTTTCAGTCCTATCAGAAATAGATCACTAGGACCAGAGCCGATGAGGTAGACTGGCATGAAAGTTCTCCTTAGCTTGGCTGCCCCATACTGGAAAGCCACAAATTTAACCAATCAGGTCTTTTTTCTTAGAAAGTTTATAAATTATATGGAAGGAGTGAAACCGTAGCAGGATGGAAACCAAAGGCAGAGAGAAGGCATCAATTAGTTGAAAAGGAGGAGAGAGAAGTACAAAGAAATTTGTCTGTAGTAGCAGTGGTAGAAGGATCAGAGGTAAGAGGTAAGCAACTGAGCTACTTCTGGGCATGAGATGCCAACAATAAATTTATGCTGTTAAATGACTTTTCTGAACCTCTGCAAAATCTGTTGAGATTTATTTGTATGGCAACTAGCTTTTTAGCTGTTCTTGCTTCTCTACTTATCTTTACAATGTACCTTGCATTATTTAAAATGGCTCAATTGCCTCTTGGCTACCTGAATCTAAAATTGCTTGACAGAGTAGCCAAGCTGTATCCAGGCTGTTGAATCTGGTAAACACACCCAGCAGCACAATAAATGTCTAGGCCAGGCCAGCATTCCACTTCCACACTGCACCTCATGTTGTTTAGCTCACCGGGTTTCCCAAGCTTCTTTGCTAGGCTCTCTTCTGACTCTGTCGCTTGGCAGCTTTTTACTGGTTTTCACCTGAACAATGTCAAGTTTCACATTCACAAGCTACTCTTGCAAGGGCATGACTTCCATCTCTTTTTCTAGGAGACTGCACATTTCCAGGCTTAAGAGGCCAGCTGAAGGTAAGCTCATCTTGACAAGGGAGTGTGACTGGCTGCACAATAAAAAAGTTGAAATAGGCTGGGCATGGTGGTACATTCGTAATCCCAGCACTTGGGCAGGAGAGGCAGGAGGATTGCCACAAGTTGGAGGCCACCCTAAACTACATGGTGAGACCTTATCTCAAAAACACAAAAAATCCTTTTCTCGTATTTATTCCTTTCCCTTCTTTCGTTTCTCCTCCCCCTCCCCCTTCCATTTTGGACCTTTTCTTCCTATTTCACATTATCTATTATATATTTTGATCCTTAAACTTTAACTTTCTCACATCAGAGAAAGTCTTTGCAAATAGGGAAGGGTGGAGGGGTGGAAGGGAGGGTAAAGGAATGAGGGAAAAATAAGAGCCAAGATATATTATATAAAGGTACAAATTCCCAATGATAAATGTCATCACACTGTATACCTAAAATGTACCAATAAACTTAATGAATTAAAAAAAATCAAAACCAAAACCAAAACAACCCAAAAACACCCCCCCCCAAAAGGAGGTTGAAATAAAATAAGTAGGTATGACTTCTGTTTTAGATATGCTTACTATGTATATCTAACATGAGGCCTACAATATGAATTTTGTAAAGCTCTACAAGTTATTTATATGTTTCACCTGGGCTTTAAAAAAGCCCAGAGAATTGCCAGGCTATTGCTAAATGACAACTACTTCTTAGAAAAAAGGACAAACTTGAAAACTATTCATATTGTATCAAAAATAGTGCTGTCAAATATAACACTATCATGAAAAACTAATAAAAGCTGGCTTTTTTTCTTTTCTTGGTCACTATTTTGCTACGTCAGAGAAAAATCTATGTAGGAAATACCGTTGAAGTACAATTACATGGTAGGTAATACCAGGAACACTAGTCTGCCCTTTACCTTTCCTCACCTCCTGACCACCAACCATAGAGGTTTTGAGGAGCTAATGACAGTTCCTGGTGCAGTTTATCTTTTTTACAAAAATAGGGACAAAACTTTTCCTTTGACATATTTTGAGTGCTACAGACTGAAATGAGTTAATATTAAGTGTTTTTTTTAAAAAAAAAATCCTTGCTAAAAGGCTTAAAAATACAAAGTATTTCCATTTGGCTTCATTTAGAGATTCCATACAGATCACAGGTACATCAAACTAAGATATGTCAGACAGAACCAGGATTCTCAATCCCAAGGTAGGAAAAAAGGAAAAGTAAAAAAGCTTAATCTTTTCTTGGGTATGAATTAATCTGATTAATTTGTTCATTTTATAATTTCAAAACCAAAATTGGGTGGCTAAAATCAAGAATAAAGTGAAAACACTGAGGACTTCATTGGCCTTTCTTATTATTCTTGTTGTCCCCACAATTGGTGTTTTTAAAAATTCATTTATACTGTAGGCTACATTTAAGGCAGATGATCCCCACAACTCAGATCTGATATCCACACTCCTTCCATTCTCTTAGCACATTCATTTATTTATTTTGGTACCAGGGATCGAACTCAGGTCCTTGCGCTTGCGCAGCAGGCAGCGAAACCACTGAGCTAAATCCCCAGCCCAAGCACATTTATTTTTAATGAGTGTGGGAAGAAAACAATCTGAAATGTATCTCCAGCCATGTGAGAAAACAGTGGGGTGAGGCTGAAGATTCTTGTTCTTCAACTATAATTCCATAGTCAGATCACCTCTCCATGTAATATTTTTTCTGTTCCTTCAGATAAAGCTAATACTGTATTGCTCCTATGGTCTATGTAGAAACATTCTCTTAAGACGCCCACTATTCACATGAAGAAGGTAAGGTATCATGAAATTTTATTTTTTATCAATACATCATTGCTTCTACTACCTCAGCAGAAAGGCTCTTTAAAAAGTTAGAAGTTTGCAGAATTCAAAAGGTGACACTGAGAGTAGATTACATGAAAAAACAATCTTGCACATAAAGTAAAAATTATGACAAATAGAAATTAGGTTAAGTACATAAAGCTTAGAACTCATTTCGTTATGTCTCTAAAATGAACATGATATCCTACTTGGGAACACAATGTCTCTTATACCTCCTTTGCAGAGGCTACTATGCCTAACACATGGTAGGTGCTCAAAGAATGGCTTAACAGAATTTAAAATTGCATGGCTAATTAGGTACTTTACATAAATCTTTAATTATATGTTAACTATTGGAATTTTGTAGTTAAAAAAGAAAAAATTCACATTAGTATAAAGATATTACCTATAAGGATAGCCGTGGTACTTGGAACGAAATATTGAAAGTAGAAAACTGAAGAAGAAGACCACTAGGCCTAATCCCACTAGGCAAATTACTAGAAAGAAAAAGAAAATACCATTAGTCTCTAAAAACATGCAAATGGCAATTCAAATATTTATTTTTTTAAAAATGTATTCAATTACAAAATACTTACATTTAATAGTTCATGGCACATATAGGTACAACAAACCAGATAATCCACAATACAATTCATTACTTTCCATATTCTTCTCAATGAATATGTACTATTTAGGATATGAAAACAACACAGTGACTGATCTAAGTCTTCTAGTGGTTTTCTTCTCTTATATAGTTCCCACAAGTACTAAAATGCTCCAGAGGGATCAAAGTGAAACAAAATAGGTGATAAACCACAAGCAAGATTATCAGCCCCTCCATTAGGAAGCACTGGCTGTAACAGCAGGAACATTTGCAAACTAGAGTGGTAAATATAATTTTATTCTTTTCCAAATGCCATGCAATATTCAGAAAGAAATATAATTTGAAGTTATTAGTTAGATTATTGCTGCAGTAAAAGCATGTTACCTAGAAAGAGCTCATCCTTGTGTATAGAAGACTAGGCATAAAAGCTTGGAGAGTAAGAAAATATGCTCTCAGCAAGAGCCAGAGGCAGGAAAACCCCATTCTGCAGTAGGTAATACTGGTAGCACTGCAGCTGTTTTAGAAAAGAACAAAGGGCACAGGCTACAGTAGTATGTGCTGGGGTCCAGGTTTTCAGTATTATTGTCTCAGGAAAGATGACAATTGGAAAATTATTTTTTTTAATTTCCTGTCTATTATGGTTGTGAAGATGGCACTCCAGAGTAGACAAGTAATAAACTAATAGATTTCTTTTGCATATGTGTTTTAGATATTTAATTATATAATAAGATTCATTGTTAGTAAACATGCTAATAAGATTTAAATGTTTAAAAATCTGAGCCAATTAAATGTAGCTATCTTTGGAATGAAAAAAACAAATACATTGAATACATTTTCTTGAAATCTGTTCTATAAAATTAGATATTAGGATTACTGGTCAATAGGTAATATTTAAACATTGTTTAAAAATAAAACATTTGGGCAATATTTATTTCCTTTAATTTCAGGTAATCCTAAAAAAACTTAAAATATCTGAAAGTTTTATTTAAAAAGGATAAAGGATTAAAAATAACAAAGCAGAAGATGAGGAAAATCAGATCTATATACTTCTATAATGATGAAATATGATTTTAAATTTTTTTCTAGCATAATGAAACTAGGGTTAATTAGAATCCTGAAAGTAAGGGGCAGAGAAGGCTTGGCACTCTCAAAACAGGGTCTACTAGCCAGTTGATTTCCATTCAACTCTGGAGGAGAGTCACTCCCTAAATTTTGAGCACAAATTATGGAACTTCATAAGCTTTTAATAATAGCATATAAATGCAGCCTTTGTGATATTTTATTTTAGACAACACTCATACAGTTGAATTTCCTATGAATATTAGCTGAAAAGGTAAAAAATGAGTTTCTGAATGTCACTAAATAAAAAAATCTTTAAAAAGTCTTATACAATATCCAAGCATGACAAAAACCAGGCCTTAAGGTATCGCATATTAACAACTCCTGGCAACAATCTCACTAAACCTAGAATTAATTCTACAATGTTTTACTTTTTAACTTCTCGGATGGTATTTTAGCAAATCTTTCTTCTTTTCCTGTATGTCACCTTTCTTTATTTATCAGAAGAGGCATAAAGCACTCTTTTCACTCCCTTGACAGAAGTCGATATCCTCACTGAATCGGGCTCAACGGGAAATGAAGCTCAAAGTGTATAAAGTAAAACAGAATTTATTTGTTGATTTTATGCAGTGGAACAAAGACTTCTACTAAGTACTTGCATGGGTAATAGAAAAGGACTAAATACAGTGAGGGGTTAGCAATTACAAACAAACCAGAGCAGCCCATAAACCCACAACGAGGTAACAATCTGTAAGGAGAAAATGCCATGGTGAGATGGAGGCACTTTGACCCGGGCAGCATTAAACATCATGGCATGTCAAAATCAGAAATCATATCAGAATAAAAAAGAAATAATTCAAAAATATATTTCCCTGCTCACTTATATGCATGTGTATGCCCCTCACCCCAATTTGGAGGTGAGTGGGAGTAGGAGTTATGATACAGACATCTCTCAAGTCAGAAATAGTAATTTTATAAACTCAATATTACAGACATCACCAGATTAAGTTATTACTAAATATTACTATTTCTTACCTTTATATGACAGAATCTAGGATAAATATATGAACACGTTAAGTGTATGTCCTCATATGCATGATTTATAAATCCCGAGAAAATCACATTGTTTACTCCAAAGACTACACCATGCAATGATGTTTAACAACAGTGAACTATTAAACAAGGCAATGTACTCATTTCTTCAACAGTTCCTTTACAATGTACAGATAGTACCATGGAAAAAGAGGGCCCTCTTGACTGCACATTACTTCCAAACATTTCAGCACATAACAATTTTAAGTTTTCAGAAATCACTACGATTCATTTACCTACACATCATACTAAATAAAAATCTCATAAGGAGAGCTGCATGTGTTCACATATGCCTGTAATCCCAGCACTCAGAAGGGTGAGGCAGGTGGATGGCACCAAATGGTTCTACACAGTGAGTTCAAGGCCAGTCTGAACTACATAACAAGACCCTGTCTCGAAAAAACCAAAACTGAAATATCCCAAAAAGAAAATGTCTGTCTTTTTATTTTAAATATCTTAAATTATTAGTCATTTTATGTATAAATTTGGGGTGTTAAAAAGAGTTCAGAAATGTGAAGCGTATTGAGAAAAAATTTAATTATAGGTTTGTAGATGTATAATAATAAAATCATATAGGGACTTGATATTAATTAAAGGTCTGTAGCAGAAAATATTGATACCAAGATCCTCTGTCTTCTCCAAACCTATGTTCCTTGAGCCAGAAGATATTTTCCACGTATTCTTTTTGCTGCCAAAAGTTGTTACTTCAGGAAACTAAATTTTTTCTCTCAACCCTGAGAGGAACTATTCCATCAAAGGATAGCATTAACTTGCTTTAAAAAAATTGTAAATCTTAGTGTATCAATGGAAAAAACAAAACTCCTAGAAAATATAGCATCAGGTAATGCTCCCTGTTAAAAATATGGATAAAAGACAGTCTTGGAGGGGCCTGGAAGACAATGTAGTATTTGAGTATCACAGAAGACCCTACTGGGTCAGGCTTCTAGTTCATACCTGATTCTCATAGCATACAGGACATATAATGTGCCAGAAAAATCTCTGAAGATTCTGTCTAGTAAATTCTCTCTCTTCTCTGCAGGGTGGATACTACAACAAAGATCATGACTTCAGCAGAAGGGATCAGAGCATCCCTAACAAGAGTGGTGACAGCTCTCCCTTTATGTAATTACATAGAAAATCACCTTAATCCAACTTTGGAAGAAATGCATTTTTAAGTATGTTTACGCATACATACATCCAAGTAGGAGAAAAAAGTAAAAACAAACAGAAACAACTTGACCTTCTTTAAATCAGAAAACTTCATTAGAAGTTTATGTTTACGAAAGGTTTTTTCTATATTTCCTATTTGACTTAAATGAATTTTAAGATTAAAACAAAATGAAACACCAACACAGAGACTTACTCCGTCTTTTTCCAACATCTCCTTTGGAAGTTGCTGCCTCATTTAGAAGAACCATCCCCATGGTGATAGCAGCATCTACAGTAGTTGTCAAGGAAACCATAGAAATAGATGCAAATAAAATCTATAATTCTCCGGATCTGAATACAATGTTCCAGAATGGTTAAAACAGAAAGGCAAGCAGAGGTAAATGCAATTGCTTCTCTTTAAATTACATAAAATTACCATTTTTTTGTATGCCTTAATTTTTTAAATGTGTAATCTGGAATTTCAATTTTAATTCTAAATGCTTTTCAATTCCAGAACTTTCACAATGCATATGAATTGCATACACTGTCATAAAACCAGTTGTAGCACTTCACATTATACATAAAAATAGATATTACTTATAGGCACAGTGACACATTTCATTGGCAATCATAGAAAATTAGAATGTATTCAGTAACTTTTTTTCCTTTTCATTTTCAGTGTGTTTCTCTGTGAGTGCATGCGTATTTACATACCTTTCTTTTTCTTGAAATTTAAATGTGTTTTTTCATAGATTATTTTATTTGTTTAAATTTTTACTAAGGTCATGTGTCATCGCACTTAGAAAATTTGAGTATTCCGTTATAATCCATACACAATTAAAGAAATACATTATAATCAGTCAACAATTAAATCTGACAACTGTTAAACTGTCAACTGTTTGACAATGTAAAAATGAAAACACAAAAGTAACATAAAAATTATGTACTGCAAATGTGTACCAATGAAAAAAATTGAGAAAAAATTCCTTCTGTACTTAATGTCTCCATTATGAGTGGATTTATTCAGGCCATTCTGAAAGATGCTGGGGATTAAGAAGATGATGGGAGCTCTTCAACTTGATAAGATTATTCCTTGCCATTTTATTAAATTTCTTTTTTACTTTCTGTGAAGATTTTAGAATCCACCAAGTCTGGAAATATTTTTATGTATTCTGCCCAAATGGCTAATGGACTGAAAAAAATGAAGAGAAAGAATAAAATAATTCTAGCCTACAAATTCCTCACTTAGCTTAATTCTATTGTGATTTTCTTGTTCACATTTCTATTGTTACATATGTGCAAATGGTATCAATAAGTCTGCACAGGATGTCTCCTCGAAGTCTGCACAGGACACATCTCCTCCACCCCTAACAGCAACAGCCCGAAGGATATTGCTGGCTATGTGCACATAAGTAAGTGGAAGCAGTCAAAGTTCTACAGAGTAAATATTTCTAAGAGGGAGTTTTCATAATTATATTATGGAACTTCTGGTTTTTAGTTAAGTAATAATTATAATTATTGATAGATTTCCCTCCGATTTAGGGTGGCTGATGTATATAATAGCTACCTTCTGCCCAACATGCCCCACTCCCCCCAAAAGAGTAACCTAATACTTGCTCTCTTCCTAACAGCTAGTGACATCACAGGCTCCTCCAGTCCCTAGCCACTACCTCACTACCTCACTACCTACCCCAGATCCTATAAGAAGTGCTCCCTGCCCTGGCCATATTGCTTTTGTCTCTCCTTTTTTCAGAGACAGCCCGGCAGATCATCCCTGCAATAAAGGCTTGTTGTGGCCTGGTCTGGTCTTGGTTTTCCACTTTTTTTACCTGACAATTATAATACGTATATTTGAGTCTATTTGCAAGACATATACTACAATTTCTAGATAATAAAAAACACCCATATAATAATAAATGACTAGACCCCTCTAGTTAGGCATTTATGCTTACACCCACCCCTTACACAAATAGTGTCCCTACTACAGCACTTATTACTACTGAAACCTTTTCTGGCAAGTAACAAAGAAGAAAAACCCTTGCTTGGAAGCCTAATATATACAAGACAAAAAGCTTCATGTAATGCTGCTCCTCCCCACCACATGCACTCATATACAGCGGTGCCTTGATTCATGAACATTTTTATTTGTGCACAATTTGGTTCACAAACAGAAGCATCTGGCAAGATTTTTTTGTTGTTTGTCAACTCTGCATCCAGCGATGAATATGACCCTGGCCATCTCTTCTAGAGTCATGGAATGAAATAAGTTTGTGAACTAAGGTACCAGTTACCAACACTTAATGTTTAGAGATTTATAATGCACAATTTGAAAACCACTAAAATTTGGATAATTACCGACTTTTTGAGTTTCAATCACAGAGCAATGGATATTCAATCACATAGGAACCACATAAAAAAAGAACAATGCCCCACCCAGGGTGCTGGAGCTGAACTCAGGAACTTCATACTAGGTACATCTCTAGCCTCTGTATTATTTAATTTTGAGATAAAGTTTTCCTAAGTTGCCTAGTTGCCAAGGTTGGACTCAAACTTGCAACTGTCTTTTGAACTGGTGTGAGAATATCTGGTCTGTAGACTTTGAGGATTTAATACTCAAGTGTTTTGGACCATCTTCCCATATACAGTCCCCTAAATCCAAAATCACTGGGAATTGATAATAGTAAATGACAGAAAACATTTAAAATTTATACACTAAAAGTGCTCATGTGTCAGGGATTCAATTAACTTATTTTTCAGCAGAGAAATGTGACGAATGTTGACTCCTAACAAGCAGTTATTGTTTTTCCCTTTTAATCTTTTTATTTTGCAACACCAATTTATATTCATACATAAATTTTAAACTATACATTTAAATATATATTTAATTTGATAATTTTTGCAGAATTCTAGAGTACTTTATAAAAGATGTCTGCAAAATTTTAAAAGGCATTTAAAATTCACATACATAGGTATTTTGAAACATTCACTTAAAGATTCTATCTAATAAGTAGGTTCCTCTATTCCATTAATGAAACTGGGGAAAATGAGACTATTTCTATTATTGAGGAAAATAGATTATAAAATTAAATGTTTGACAATTTTAATGAGTATAAAGCTATAGAAGTATTTTCAGTGTCATATTTTACACATAAATACACATGTACACAAATATATGTACGTGTTTATAAACATACTAAATGTAACATGATTTCAGTGAAAAGTATTTTAGCTAAATTACATTTTATTGGACATAACTTACATGTATCTTCATTCTGGTTTTACTACTCTCCCTCTAAATTGTTATATTACAATGCTGAAAACTGAGCAATCTGGTTCTCATCTGAACTGCTTTGGATTTCACACAATATCATAAAAGAAAATTATGTTTAAGATTTCCTAGGCTTATAACACATCTCATTGCATTGTCTTGCTGATAACATTTAAATTGTTCCCAAATTTTTGCTATTACAAATAGTTATTTCCCTTCTAGGTATCTTCTCAGAGAGTAAAAGATATCATATTACAGTTATACATGAATATCTATGGTTATAGCAACACAATTCATAATAGTTAAATCTTACAAGTGGTCTGTATGTTCAGCAGATGAATGGATAAAGAAAATGTGGTATTTATACACACCATGGAGTACTACTCTGGCATAAATAAACATAAATTACAGTTATCTGTAGGGAACTTTGAAGACCATAATATTCAGTGAAATAAATAAGACACATGAAGTTAAATATGCCATGATTCCTTATATGAGAAATCCAAAATAATAAAGAGCAAAATAAAATACAGATAGTACAAAATAGAGGTAGATCTTCTGTAAATGGTAGAGGATCAAGAGATGGAGAGAATGGGTAAAGAAGGGAGGAGAAAGGGTTAAAAAAAGAATTAAGATGTGTTACATACATGTACCTACTTCCCATGATGAATGTAATCATTATGTACTGTTAACATATACTAATAAAAAATAAACTGAAAAAACAAACATATTTCTGTGGAGAGTAACTTTGTATAGTTCTCCTAGTATATACATACAATAGTTTTCCAAAGGTCTACATCTAGAGATAGAATTCCTGAGGCATGAGTATATATATTTTAAAATTTACTAGATATTATCTAAAATGAGCAATGTAAGTTTTAATTTTCCTTACATTTTGTTAACATAGTACTATTAGACTATTAATTTTATCAAGTTTGTATGTAGGAAGGAGTATTAATAACTCCTTTTTGAGTATGAATGTCCTTTAATATGACTTCTTCAGTTTTTAATTTTCAGATTGCTTATTTTCTTTTGCCCATTTAAGTACATCTCCATTCTCATTATTTACATGACTTCATCATCATTTTTCTCAATAAAAATTGATTGTAGTGTTACATGCAGGTTTTCCTTTTTCTAGGTTTTTCTTCTAACAGTCTGAAAATAAGTCAGGAAACATCTCACTCTAATAGTTTTGCATTTCACTCTGAGTAAAATACAAGAACCTCAAAATGAATGCAAGATTCTTTATGATTTGTACCTCAAACTACTGTCTATACTAACTACCCTGTCCTTATTTGCTCTTACTCTTGCCCTTGCTATTTGTCCAACAAGCCAGGATCTTTGAACTTGTTATTCCCACTGCCCAAATGCTCTTCCTTGAATGTCCTTGCAGCTCACTCCCTTCACTCTATCAGGTTTCTGTTCCCTCCATTCTATCAGGTTTCTGTTCCCTTCACTCTATCAGGTTTCTGTTCAAATGAGCTTATTAGAAAAGCCTTCTTTTACCTCTGTCTTAGTCAGTTTGCTAATCGCTGAGGGACAAAACTTGATAGTCACCACATAAGGGAAGAGAGCTTTCTTCTGGCTCCTGTTTTCAGTCCTGTTTTCAGGCAGCAGCAGTCCATGGCAAGAAGGCACCGGAGAAGGGCATAATGGAGGAAGAGCTGCTTGAGTCCTGGTGCCAAGAAGGGAGGAGCCAGGGAAGGAGATGTACCCTTACAGGTCGCGCCTCAGTGACCAGGCTCCACCTCCTAAAGCCAGGGCAGCTATATTGTCCCCAGTGATTCAGTCACCTTTTCTTTTTTTTTTTTTTTGCACTTTATTAAATTCTTTTATTGGTACATTGTAGGTATACAACACAATTACATTTCTCATTGGGAATTGTACCTTTACATGATGCATCTTGGTTCTTACTTTTTCCCCATTCCTAGCCCTCTCTTCACCCCCTCCACCCTTTCCTATTTACAAAGACTTTATCTCTATTTTTTCCATTTCTCATCATTTTTCCTTTCCCTTCTTTCCTTTCCCCTGCCCCTCCCACTACCCCTACCCCTTTGAACCTTTTCTTCCTATTTTGCATTATCGATTATTCATTCTAATCATTGGTACATTTTAGGTATACAATATAATGACATTCATCGTTGGAAATTTGCACCTTTACATAGTCTCTCTTGGTTCTTATTTTTCACCCTTGCCCAGACCTCCCTTCAACCCCTCCATTCCTCCCTATTTAGAAAGATTTTGTTCCTATTTTTCCATTTTCTCATATTAATCCTATTCCCTTCTATCCTTTCCCCTAGCCCTCCCACTTCCTTCCCCTTTGCCCCTTTTCTTCCTATTTCACATTACCTATTATACATTTTAGTCCTTATTTACATTTTCAGTTTCTCACACCAGAGAAACTATTCGGTATTTATACAGTCACCTTCTAAAAGCCCTGCATATGTGTGACATTCTTGATGCAAACCATAATACTATCCTATTTCCTTTATTTTTATCTATAACACTGTTGAAAGAACTTTTAGACTCTATGTTAAAAAAAAAACTTACTGTCTTTCTCCTACCACTATTAAGTTAGCCCCAAAATGGTAGAAACTTTGTTTACTAACTTATCCACCAGCAACAGGGTAGATATTATCAGTTTCAAATAAGGAAGCTGATGCTAAGAGAGGTCTAAATAACTTGCTCAGAGTTACAAAGCTAGTAAGTGAAAGGTGCAAACGAAAAAAAAACATAAAAAATGACACAGAAGGATGTTGTTAGATGAAAATGATAAAGAATGTGGTGCACAGGAATAAAATAACTTGATTTTAACATGAAACGTTTTAATGCCAAACAAAATTTTTCATAAAGCATTAAAATATCTTTTACATATTCACATTATAAATCTTACAAATTACTCATAAATTGCTATCTCAAGTATGGCCACTTAGATTACAATTTTATCTTTATGTTATTTCTTTCTATGTTATATTTCATTTAAATCAAAATTTGATATTGTTTTAGTTGAAAACAAATGCATTAATGATGCAGCATTTATCAAATTATGTAAGAGTTCACATAATATACAAAATCTCTAATATATTAAATTAATAAGCCAGGTAAAGAACAGAAAACTCAAATCTAACTTGGAACATTTTGAGGATCCAGCATGTCAGAAAGCTCAGCAGGGCTTAATGATTACTGACTCTAATGTGCCAGTGACTGATGCATATTCCAGAATGCCCAGGAATTCCACCCCATAAAGTGATTCCTAAATAAATAATGCAAAATATGAAATACCAAGAAAGTCACTACACAAATTGAGAAAGGATTTAAAATGTCACAAGAATGAAATGTGAGGCACGAAACTGCAGTCAACCAGGTCACTCTGACCCAGCACAGCTGGTCTCTGTTGACTCCCTGATGATGTAAAGATAATAAATAACCCAGTAAAAGCATTTTCTCACTTAGGCATTCTCAGCATGTTTAACATAAGTGAGCCATGATCCATCAGTAACCTGATCTACTCTTGTCATCCAATGTAATTTTATCAACCAGCTTGTTCTCTTTTTATCTATAAAATCAGACCCATGGACACCATTTTGAAACACTTACTCTGGGCATCAGAATGCATGTGTCCCAAGTGGTCATCCTTACTTTGGCTAGATGGAAGTTTCTGTTCTCATATCCAATGTGCTTTGTCAACTTGTGTTTTAGGTTTATAAAGTAAGAAGCCCTATTTAAGGATAATTTATAAGCATAGATGTCAACTGTAATGTATAGTGCCTATATGTGTGGTGGACTAAGTAATCAATCATATGAAATGAAGTTGACAGAAATTCCTTTATTAGTAACAAAGTAAGATACTTTTGTCACGACAAATGGAAATAAAATGGATATAGAATATAACCTCATCTCTTTAAAAATAAATGCAGATAAATGAGCAAAGGAAAGAAAAATAATACAAAGCTACTAACAACTGTTATGGGGCTAATAAGGTTGAAGATTTTTGCTTTCTTTAGTAATCACATCCTACAGAGTAGGAATTGTCAACTTTCTGTCAGGGGTTAAAAAGTATTTTCAGCTATGAAAGTCACATGGTGTCTAGTGCTTCTACTCAATTCTGCTCTCTTAGTGCAGAAGTGGTCATAGGTAATGCACAGAAGAATAAAACTTTATTTCTGAGAACAGTAGTAAGGCTAGATTTGGCCTCTACCAGTCCTAGTGTGCCAACCTCTGCTATAGAGATAGAAGGCTGCTAGCAAATAAACAATAAAAAAAAACTATACTATACCTGAGAGGAATTTAGCTCTATTCTTACTTGAAAATAAAGAAATGCAAGAATTTAACAAACTCTCGTGAATACTACTTCAAAATAGGAATTTTAAGCTACAGAGATTTACTAGGCAAATAGATATATACATATTTTTCAACACACATGTAAATATGAGTAAGGTATTTGGTGTTTACAAGATGTAAGATATATATGGACATACAAACACACACTTGTGTGTGTACATGGATGTGTGTGTGGAAGTATAAAAGTTGCCAAGCCTGGCAGGGTCTCTCATATTTGTCTAAATGAAGAGACAGATTAATAGCTGTTTACAATTATTTAAAAATCTCTTTATAGGTTATAATCTGTAAACTTCTGCAAATAATTATTTAGTACCAATCATGTTCTAACAAAAGCTTACAACTGTCCAAAACTTAGTAATACTCAGGTGTAAGGCATACAGATCTTAACTAGATTATAAAACCATAATTTACTGGATAACCCTATATATGAAATCTTTTATGATGTTATGTATAAAACAATTTCTTGAAAAATTTGTAGTGATCACATGATAAGATTAAGGTAGGATATGCAATGGGTTTTAGAATCTTCTTAAAATCTAAGACTGTAAGTATGTCTTCATGAAATACCTTGAAATGTGCTTTTCTTACTAAATTCACCTACAAACATGGCAAGTAAAAGACATGTAATTACCAAGTAATGATTCATCTTCATTAAAAAAGCCGAGAAATTTCACATATTGAGGAATATTTGTGAAAAGTATTATCTTACTATCTTAACTATTCCGCAATTATTTCTACCAATAAGCAACCAAGGTGGTGGGATGTGGGACCATTAATGTCATTTACAACTCTATTTAAAATTCAAAGCAGACCAAATGATGATGAATGGCCTCTTGTTAGACAGCAATGCTCCCCCTGAATTTACCAAAAGGGGGTCTGGTGTGCCAGTGGATACAGCACATGTGAGCTCTAGGGTCAGCAGCTCTAACATCAAATGTGTCAGCTTTCACTTGCCATTGTCCCTTAATTCTCCACATCCCTTAAATTCTAGGATCTGAAGAAGATGGTATCAAATAAGTATCAGCTGGAAGTAAAAGCGCTGATATAGAAGCAAAGGTTATAACTAGCAACAAGTTTAAGATATTTTAAAATACAAATTTTTATAAATATAACATTGCTTTCCACTTATTAAGAAAGAATTTTACTCTCTGTTTCTGATCTGTAATAGAGAACAAATGTTTATTTCAAGGAAAAACATGCTACAAAAGAAAATTAATGGTGGATGCAAATTGAAGATAATTTTATGTTTTAGATCCCATTCAGTCTTCTATAAAATGTTTGTTTGTTTGTTTTTTGGTACCGGGGATCGAGTCTTCTATAAAATGTTAATTGTTATTATTACTTTTTGGTACGGGGATTGAACTCAGGACCTTGCACTTGCAAGGCAGGCTCAGCGTCACTGAGCTAAATCCCCAGCCCGAAATGCTAACAATTTTAACATCTGTTTTCATTTACCTTTAAATTGGTAAGATCCTGATTCCCTTCCAAGAAGCAACAGTAAATTTATCGGCATGTGTAACTGAGAATTAATATAAACATATTTTAACTAGTTCTGCAGGATGTTCATTGTCTGTGGGTATTGCATGTAATTTATACAAATAGTAACTTACTTTATGTGGGATCATGTCACTATTTTGATTTTTTAAGCAGTAAGAAAACTAATTAATAGGATCAGTAAAGAAACTGGACTGTGTGTAATACCTGAAGTCTGTATTGTTATGATATTGACAGAGATGTGCAAACTAGTTCATAAACTGGACTAGAAGTGAGCATGGAGGTTGGATGGTTGGAGACCAATCTCTTATTCTCTTTTAATATCAGGACATTTCAGTAAGACACAGGTAGATAGCGATACCCATCAGTCTAATGTCAAAAGAGAACCTGTTATTTCATAGTTAGATGTGGAATCTTCAGATTTTGAGGGGTTTATATTAGGCAATTAGCCTTAACAAACACACCTTTTACTCACTGTATCCTTATTGAAAAAGTCCTTTCAGAAATGCTAACAAATTTACTTACTGTATAACTTTGTGAAACACTTACTGGCCTATTCACCATAGTAGTTTTGACTTACTGGGAAAATATTATTGAGTAGAATAAAAATGGGTTGAAAATTTTAAGTTCTTGACTCTTCAACTTATTGGCTTTATGGTCCCAAGTACATACCTTAAACAAATTGAATTCTTTATCAATGAAGTATGCATAAGGCATATCAATCTTAGGAATTTTATTAGGCTAAATATTTTTTCTCCAAACCTTCTTTTCCTAGGGTACATTTTCATTTTGTTAATATTAAGCTATGTATCAACACATTACCTCAATTCCAAAGTTATCTGACTCGGATCCTTCAACCTCACCAAGGACAGTTATTATCAAGATTTGATAATTCTTCCTCTTCCGCAGCAAGTGAGTCAGTCATCCATTACCTTAGTTTCAAGTTTCTCCTCTATGGCAACAAAACTGTCAGTGCCTCTCACTTCCTCTGTTCTCCTCTCTCCACTTGAACCTCAAAATTACTACTTCAGCAAATCTTAACTGACTCTCATTGCTTAAATAAGAACAAGATATGTATGCCATTATTTTCTTTGTACAGTCAAATTTATTAAGACATCCCATGCTAAACCTTAGAATAGTTCATAAAGAATAAGGCAGCTAATGTCTAATATATACTCTTGAGAGTGTATATTATGAGCCTGTTATACCTCCTTATCAGATTATTCTCCCTTATTCTGCCTGTGAACCTCCTTTTTTACATTTCAAATCCCAGCTGAAAGGTCAGTTTAACTTCCTTAGGCACCAATTTATTCATCTCTTGCTGCTTCCTTTGCATGCAGCACTTTTATTTTTTGTCACACTGGATTATAAATATTTTTCTATCAACCTTACCTCTTGCAAACATCAAATAACTTATTCATATTTATATCAGGTACTGAAATCATATGTAGCTAATGAAAAACATGAAATAAAAATGAATTTGTACTAGGAAAAACAAAGAATTGTGTAAGTTATATAGATGGTTCAAATATATTCCATATTAAAATATCATGTTTCTTTTTCACATTATTTTTTTCTCATTGAGTACTTAAGACTATTTCCCTTTTTCCTTACTAAGTTTTTAAAAATAAAACACTTCTGATATGGATAAAACCTTACTCATTATAAGTATGAATCTATAAGCTAGGACACCAAACAACTTCATCTGTTTTCTCTGGTTTTTTTCAACAAAAGTTTGTACAGAGCAACTGCATCTAATGATTTGATTTACTAAATTAGAAGGAGCAAAAGAAGGCAGAAACATTCTCTACATATAACACAAAAGTAATCACCCAGTGTTTACCTTTTTTTTTTTGGAATAAAGGGAAAAAACACATGCAAAGTTTAAAAAGTGTGTAAGTTCAAAAATATTAGTAAAGTCTGCCTAGTGAAAATAAGAAAATATTGTAAAATGGCTTTTTAAAAATTTTTACTGATAATAAAGTCTGTGATTATAAAATAATTTATTTGTAACAGACATCTCTAAAATAAATCACAGGATATGTTAAGAAATAAATAAATACTGTTAGCATATAAACATTTCAAATATTTTATGTATTACTGCTAAAATCTATATTGACAATTTCATACTGCTGGTGAAATGTCTTTGAATCCTAAATCTCAGCTTGCCCATGCATTGCAGCATTTCTGCCCTACAATGGAATAATGGTCTCTGCAGTTTCTCTTTATTTGTCTTCCTAATGTGCTACCGATTTGCTACTTTGAGTAAAGTATACTGTAAAAATCTTACACCATGTCTGACCCAAATTAGTAAATAAAAAACTACCATATATAAATAAATAAGAATTAAAAACTTACAACTTATCCGTGACAAATACTTGGAGTTTTTTACCATTTGTTTTAACATTAATGTTTTTTGCTTCATAAACACAGCTAAATAAAAAATGTGGGGGCCAGGGATTTAGCTCAGTGTGCCAACGCCTTGTAAGCACAAGGTCCTCAGTTCAATCCTCAGTACCAAAAAAAAAAAAAAAAATTAACAGGAATGGAAGGGTTCAACTAATCTTACTGTGGAAAAAGTAAATTGCTCCAAAATATGATTCAGATAAATACCATGGAGATATAATTTTTTGTTGTCTATTACCTTTGTCAAACACTAAAGAATAAACCAATAAATACATATTTATGCACACTATGGCTGAGCAGCCAAGTGCTGAGTGAGAAAGTGGGGAACAAAGAGAGGATTAAACCAATGAACCTTTCGTGAGTACTATATGTTTTACGTGTACTGTTTCTCTGACTCCACACAAAAGATAGATAATTCCTTTTTTTAATGCTGCTATTTATTTCACAAGGCAATTTTCCCCTCCTATTTGATCCTGTAGAGGAAATCATCTTAAATGCACATGCAAAAAACTCTAGGCAGAGATAATTAGTGAAGAGTAAAAGCAATACTTTTAAATTCAATAGTCAGCATAAAACAGAAAATTAGTGTATTAATGATTCAGGATAACAATGAAATTATACTATAACAGGAAATAATTAGCATGAGAATTAGAAAATTAGTAATAAAGTTTAAAATTTAATCTCTTTTAAATATCTTGATATTTATCACCAGGGGAGAAAATCAATTTGATAGCGTGTAGCTTTGGTTTCTCCTTTTCAATTAATCAGTTATTTTAAAGGATATTCAGTACCAGAATAATGTGTGACTCTGCCACAAATTGAGCCTGGCTGCTCCCATGAATGTAGCTCTATAAAACAAGACAAAGAAAGAAAATTTAGTTTCTGAGAAAAGAACATAATTATTTTGTACCTTTATGTAATGAAGATGAGCAGTAGAAATATCTATTGCAGTACTTAAGTTCTCATTTTGAATTCTTTTAAATAAACCATTAACTAGAAATAGATGAAACTAGTGATTGATGATTATAAAATGTAGAGAGCAACTTAATATCAAAGTAAATTTACATGAGTAAATATAACTTGTTTAAAAATTTATTACAAACAGAGGCACACAATGTAATGATTTTTGCAGAGATTTCTGCAAAAAATGTAACTGATGGTACAAGATACAAATCAGACCAAATAATCTTTCTGATTCTTCATCTTTTAAAATAAGTAAAACATGGTCACATGTCGAATAACTCTTTTCCATAATATCAAAGTTTTACCTTTATAAGTACACATTTTCATTAGAACATTTCTTTTCAAAATGAAATTGTTAAAATTATTACCCTATTTAAAAATACACAATTTAATTCGACAGCTAGGAAGAAAACCAACTGACTATATTTGAAACTGACTATGGAAAACCTGACATAAGTCTCCCTCTCGAATATTTCGCTTCTAAACTGACTTCAACAATATTTCTGCCATTAATTTCAATATGAAATTAGTTGGTATGCAGCTGTTTTAAATAAAAGTTCTTAGGTTTTTCACTTACAAAGAATACTGGAGAAGAAACACAACAACCTATAAAGCAAAATCCTTAATTTTTATGTCACTTAAAATGCATAACTATATTACTGAGAGGACCCAGTGAGCCTTTCAACATTTCTCTTCATTCAATATTTTTCTTGTTTTTGATTTTGATAATAAGCAAAACTGAAATTGTGTTTTAATAAAAATATTTTTTAACTAGAAGTCAGAAAATTATTCCTTACTCACTTTTAACTTTAAGAAGGTCATGAAATCTCTCATAAATTCAGTATTCTCTCAGCAATAAAATCAGGAAATGTGTTAGATGATTCTTAAGGTCTCTTGAAGAAAAAATTCTATTTTGTATCATCAATCCTGTCTTGGTATTTTCACATAAAGTCTTTACCTCCTAATCTAAATCATCTTTGTTTCCATCTTTAATTTCTCCATAATTCAAAGCCTGGCTCCTAATTTGTAGGGATGTTGAGATGTATTATTTAAGCACAGCTTCAGGTAAACTGGCTGAAAGAGCCATTTCTGATACATTCAAGAGATACGTTCTAAAGAATCCTATCATATACAATTAAACTTCACCATGTTTGGTGAAATAAGCCAGATTCAAAAAGATTATAAGTATCACATATTTTCACTAATATGTGGAATTTTAAAAAAAGATGACATAAAAGTAGAAGGATGACTGGTAGCAGGCAGGAGAAAAGGAATGTGAGATGGGAATGTAAGGAATGGGTATATAAAAGTGTATGCATGTATGAAAACACCACATTGAAACTTAATATTTTGTCAAATTAACAGGCACTAATAAAAATATTTTTACAAAAGAATCATACCATATAGTTGGGTTTTTTTTCTGACTTTTCATTTAGATTGGTCCTATATAGAGACCAGGATAATTTAAAAAATGATAATCAAGCTAGTAGCTAATCATACATAACTTTTAACATTAGTAATGGATGACAATAGTGAAATAATAATTTTAAAAGCCAAGCATGCAGCAAACAAATGTAAACACTATAAATTACACTTGTTATGAAGCATGATTATAAGCTAAGACTCAAGAGCTAAAAACTATGACTAAGGTTTCAGTTTTTTGAAAATTAAAACAAGGATAATAAATACAACCATAAGCATAAAAATTAATAGCTACCATTTATGGAGTACTCATTTTGTCTAAGATACTTAAAACTTTACCTACAACATCTCATTTAATGCTAGTAACCCTATAAAGTAGATCTTTGTATTACAGCCATTTTATAGATAAAGCAACTTAGGTTTAAGAGATGTGATGAAAGTTGCTCAAGTTTTCAAAATACATTCGCACTCCAGGACTTGAACTAAGATTTACTTGATTAAGATCCTGAGCTCTTAATTGGCATGTTATTTTATTATTTGCTGAATATCTGATTTATAGAGTTCATATATGTTTTCTCATTATATCTTCTTAAAAACATATAAAAAAAGTTATTACCTATCATCTTCCCTATAAGGAAACAGACGTGGGAGGAATTTAACTCCTTGCTCAAGAATGCACAACTATTATCAGTAACTATTAAAGTCTGCCCTGAAAACTGGGTCTGTCTACACAGGTCATGCATGCCCTTTTCACCATATATACCCTACCAAAAATAGGAAGGACGTTAATTAAAAATCGTTTAAAGCTTTACATGGCACTGGATAATTAAATGTTGACAGTTAAAAGAACTGAAATCAACAGTTATATAACTAAAATATCTGACTATAACAGCAAAGGATAAGGATAATACACCCAAATATATATATAGAACCTGGAAAGTACTTTGCCTATATGAGAATTATAAATCGAGAGAATTCAGATATTTTCTAAGTCAGTTGTTTCAAAATGTTTTTGTTTAAGTAACATTTTTCTGATCAGGCTTTTGTCAAGTTCATAAGTAGGCTTGACTTCCCCAATGGCATATCCTGTGGTCATTTCTCAATCTTACACCATATAATCTATTTGAAAACTCTGCTTCATCTGACCTCTCCCTCCTTTTTCTGATATCTTTAGCATCTGAATTTCAGGATGTCACTCTTGATTCACCTACCTCATTGGCTCCTCCTTTTCCTCAGGTCCCATATTTGTTTTCCTCCTAACTCTCACCTTCTAACTCTGACTGTGGAGTTTCTCAGGACTTCATAGATTTAAACCTCTCTGCTGTATCGACTCTTCCAGGTGTTGTCATTCAATCTCATGATTTAATCATCAAGTCTATATTAACGATTCTCACATTTATAGCTCGCCTGATATATGTCCATTTCTAGTCTTCATTAATAGACTATTCATTTAGAAGTCTAAAACTTAAAATGGCAAAATACAAACTTCTGTTAGTCCTTCTTTCTCAGAATTGCTTCTCTCCTCTGGCCAAAACCTTGGCATCAACTTTGTCTACTCTTTCTGTCCTTCTCTCCAGCTTCTCCATATAATCCAATCATCCAGAAAATACTGTTCATTCTATTTTCAAAATTAATTCCAAATTCAACATTCATAGTCAGCACTTCCAGAGAGAACTGGTGAAGGGGTATAAGGACTAGGTCCAAGATTTGTCTGGTCCAAACAGTCATCATCTCTTGCCAGATTATTGTAAATCCTCCTTCATTATCCCTGCCTCTAATCTATCATCTATTTTTGAGACAAATTAATACCCTCTAATACTAATCAGATCCTGACATTATCTTGCTCAGAACCCTTCAATGCTTCCTCAAATACATGAGAAAAACATCTGATCATGCAATAAACTTTATGTTCCCAGTCACAATACCAATGAACATATATATTCTTCTCTAATTTATAAGTACATCTAGGTTAAAAAATGTATTTGGTCCTTAGAGATTTCATCAGACTTATCATTTCACCATAACTGCTCTTTAACACTTTTCTCTGATTTCAAATATACAATATATATATATATATATAAAATATACATAAAATATATTATACTGGCAGTAGAGAGTAATGACTTTGAACAGTCCTGAATCTGCCACTTACTAACTTTGTTACCTGGAAAACACTACCTGACCTCAATTATCTCATCTTTAGGAGAGGAGAAGGAGAATATTCCTCAAAATATTGTTCTGATCATCACACAAGATAATATTATGTTAAGTTATTAGCATAGTACTTGGCTCTTTCTGTAGTAAATAATCAGAGATAATCAAGCATATATCCTTTAAATAAACTCTATCTTCTAAATATTACATAAAACATTTAAATACCATTCATAAATATATTTTATTTTCACAGGGGAAATTAGTGTGTTGAACTGATATTTTTAAAAGATGATATTCAAAACCTCTACTAACATTTAACTTTCACCTGTTTTTTTAGCCTTCAAAATTATATGATTTTGAAGATGAGATACTCCAAGAGACCTTAGGATTTAATAAACTAGAATACATTTGATAATTTTTATTGGGCAATTAATATGTATTAGGTACCCATTTAGGCCATGGGAATTCAGCACTAACAGTACAATTAAAAACTATGTTCTCTAGGAACTTACACACTGACTATAAAAACACATGTTGTCTTGCAAAATGCAACAAAGAAATTACTAGCACACACTAAAAGCCTGGTCAGTAAACACAAGAACTATAATCACAAGCATTCCAGATGTCTTCATCATTATCCTTATCTAGATATCTTTCTAAGTTGGTCTTAATAACAACCAATAACTAAGCTGGTCTTAAATGTTTGTATTTAACTGATGCATATATTTTCAAAATCCTCTGAAAGAAGAAACACTGGGTAATGAATTCCTTAACAAAAGCCTGATTTTCATTTATTGTCTTTCCTTTTATGATTTTCAGTAATTCTAGTGAGAGAAATATAAGTAATAAATGGTACTTCATTGTATAAGTATAGATTTAACGTGTAATTTAACTTGTAAGGACAATGCATTTGCAGATCAGATACAGTCAAGAAGAAAACGTACAGTCTCTGCAATTGGATACATATAAATATTTCCATGCAGAAAATATTTTGACAAAATATTAATGTAAATGTTCTTTGTTTTAGGCTACTGAATACACTGTATAGTGCATATGAACCATAATAAAATGAAAAGACTGGATCTTAAAACTCACTTCATAAAAAGCTAATTATCATGACTTGAAGTTTATTTGGAATGATAGCAGATAATTTAAGCTTATAAAATAAAATACAAAAATATATGCAAGAATGGTACTATTTTCTTAATTTCAAGCAACATGCTTGAAAAAAAAATCTTATATTTTGTTTAATACAATGGTACTAGTACCTCTTACCTAGCAAGATCAAGAATGAGTGCTAGGAGAGACCTATTGTGAGGGACTGGGACAGAGGTACCTGAGAGAAGGAGGAAGTGCAAGTACTCAGAAACAAGGAAAGCAAACAATGCCAAGTTGAGTGTCAATCTGCAGGAGAAACCCTACAGATCAAGTTCCATATCAGGGATTTGTAAAGGAAGTGGGGCTGCTTCTGGACCAAAACACCCCCTACACATAGGTTTGGTGAACACACCATCATGGGAGAGGATCATCTGTGGGAAGGAGCCAGTCAGCAGTGGAAGTGAGACCCGGTCCATTTAGACCCCCAAGCCACTTTACTCTCTCACAGGCATGAGAACAAATCTGAGGAGGGAGTGGCACAGTGAGCTGCAGCAGCAGGCTGTGTACAGATAAGGCAGCAGGAAAATGCACTTTGGGGACACAGTGCTGCTCTGCCAAGTGTGGGATTGCAGGAACCAGCCGGAACCCTCTACAAGTCAAAGCTTCCTCATTTGTGAACTTAGGGGGAAGAGCTCACTGATTCAATTGAGAATGCAATATAACTAAGATTGAGAGGACAGTCTGATTTTGAGTTTTCCTCAATGTGGGGGTGTTTTTGGAAACTTTATCTTCTTTCTTTCTCTCTTCATTTCATATTCTTTTCTCTTTTTATGCTTTTCTCCTTCCACATAGTATGTATGTATGTATATACATATATATGTGTATGTGTGTATGTGTGTGTGTGTGTGTGTGTATGCACATATGGGAGTTATCTATACATGTGAAAAAAGAGTAAGAGTTAACCAGTACTTTAATATAAATAGTACTTTTATGGGCAAGTGAGGGTAACCCTCAACAAAACTATGCCTAGAGGATTCAAACACAAGCTTATTAGTGGCATATTAGCAGGTTCTGAACTTCTCACAGCTTCCTTCAGTCTCCAATTATCCTTCCTTCTCTGTGTGTCGTTCCCACAAATATTCTCTCAAGCCTCTTCTCTAACAGCCCTCCACTCCAGCTATAAATATAATATCAATAAAGTCCAATCACTTTTCTTTCATGTGCTACTATCTGTTCTTTCTCCTTTTCTTCGTTCTCATCTACTCTGTTCACTTTTCCTTCCCTCATTCTCTGCATCCCAGCCTACCTGTCAGTAGTAATATTTCAGTCTTCAGGGGTCATTAAAAATGGGTGAAATTGTTAAAACAAGATTTAACGTACATGACTGATAATGTTATTGCTCTGCAGATGCTGATATAACCAGTAGTGGTTTTCTCCTTGTAACACAGCAACTAGGTCAGACCCCATTACACAGAGTAGGCTGAGAAAGTATATAATGATAAAACATAACCAAAGCCAAGATCACAGCACTGGGAAGCATACACTAAATAGGGAGATATCCATACTAGCGACAGAGTCTTCATTCAAATTGATACTCAACCCTCAGCACAAAAAGCAAAAAGAAAAGCCAAAATAGCAGAAACATGAGAAAACAAGGCAACAAGATGCCTCCAAAAATTCTTAACCTCCCAAAAGCTGACCCCATGGACACGGATGAGGAGAAAGTAAAAAACCAAATGGCTGAACTGTATGAAGTGATAAAAGAAATAAAAAATTCAGATCAATAAGATGTTCAGTGAGCTCAAATATATAACTAAACAGATAAGGGATTTAATTGATAATATGATCAGTGAGCTTACAGAAAATCCAAAAAAACTGGGTGAACTAAGCAAGATGATACAAAAAATGAATGACCACTTTATTAAAGACTTAGAGACCATGAAAAAGATATCAAACAGAAACCTAGGATATTAAAAATTCTATTAAAAACATGGGCAGCAAAAATGACCAATGCATGGAGACAGTGGTCAGAACTAGAAGGTAAGGTTAGTACAGGAGATCATAACCTCAGATACCTTAAAAACAACAAAAGACCAGGGAAACTGGATCCAACAGCTACTAGATGACTCAAAAGAAACTAACCTAAGAATTACATGAGTTAAAGATCAGAAGACAGTACAAAAGGTACAAAAAAAATTTACTGAAATTATAGTAGATGATTTTCCAAGTTTAGGGAAAGAATTCAACTTCCAGATAAACAAGGCATATAAGAAACAGCCATGATGAGAAAAATATTTCTCCACAATAGATCATAGTTAAAATCCTGTTAAGTCCAACACAAGGATAAAACTTTAAAAACTTCTGGAAAAATGGAACAAATAACTTATAAAGGATAACCTATTAGAATTACAGCAGATTTCTCAATACAAACCCTAAAGGCCAGGACAGCTTGGAGTGAAGTTTTCCAGGCTCTAAAAGAAAACAACCTTCAACCCAGATTAATATACCCTACAAAACTATCTTTCAAAATTGATGGAGAAATAAGTACTTTCCATGACAAACAGCACCTTAAATTTGTGACCAAAATACAAGCACTACAAAAAAATACTCAAAGAAATAATAGACTGAGATAACAACACCAAAGAACCTAAAGGAAAGAATATATCAAACAGAATGAACAATCAAGCAAAAGGGAAAAATAAAGGTGTCAGCAACAGAAAGATAATGCAGTAATAGTTATCAGCCAATAACTATCATTGATAGGTCTGAGGGTAAATGGTCTTAAATCCTCAATTAAAAGATTGGCGATTGGATAAAAAAAAAAAACCACCATATTCTGTATACAAGAGACACACACCATCCACAAACACATAGACTAAGAGTCAAAAAACATAAAATGTTACTTCACACAACAGGAGCCCCAAAACAACCAAGAACAGGAATCCTATTTTCAGACAAAATGGACTTCAAACAAAAAAATGATGAGAAGAGATATAGAAAGTCACAGCATGCTGTGACTGGTTAATTCAACAGAAAGAGATAACAACTGTAAATATATATGCATCACTAGTGCACCCAACTCAAGGCAAATCCTACTGGACATAAAGGATATGATAAACATCAGCACAATCATAGTAGGAGGCCTCTATACACCACTATCACGAATAGGTCAATCAGAGAAACAAATCAATAAAGAAACATCAGAGTTAAACCATAACTTTGAACTACACTTAATAGATATCTTCAGAGTGTTATGCTCAACTGTTGTATGTCAATCTTTTTCTTACCAGCACAGGGAACTAAATCTAAAATAGGCCACATATTAGACCACAAATGATGTTTTAAGTAAATGCAAAAGAAGTGAAATTATACCATGCATGTTTTCAGATCATAGTGTAATGGAACTAGAAATCAACAGCAAAAGAAATCAGAAATTATGCAAACATGGAGGCAAACTAATATACTCTTGAACAATCAGTGAGTTACAGAAGACATCAAGGAAGAAATTTAAAAGCTCCGAGAATCAAATGACAATGGCAGTGCAAGATACTAGAACCTATGAGATACAATGGAAAAAGTCCTCAGAAGTAAGTTTATAACTGTGAATGCCCACATAGAAAAACAGAATTTCAAGTAAATAATGTAATAACCCACCTTGGGGTCCTAGAAAAACAAGATCAATCCAAATCTAAAACTGAACAGGGAAGGAAATGCTAAAGATCAGTAGAGGTAAAAAAAAGGGGATTAATGGAATTGAAACTAAAAAAAAATGACAACGAATGAATCAAAGAGTGTGTTCTTTGAAAGAATAAACAATATGGACAAACCCTTAACGAAAGTTACCAAAGAGAGGAAAGAAAAGAGCCAAATAAATGCTATTAGAAATGAAAAAGGCAAAAATCACAATGGACACTGTTGAAATTCAGAGGATTATAAGTAACTACTTCAAAAATCTATATTCCAATAGATTAGAGAATGTAGAAGAAATGGACAGACTCCTAGAAAGATAGGAATTACTTTAACTGAAAAGACATAAAAACCCTGAACTAATGACAGGCAATGAAATTGAAGCAATTAATAAAAACCCTGGCTACTAAGAAAAGCCCAGGACCTGATGGATTAACCACTGTGAATCTCAGGGAAAAATTAATGCCTATATTTTTCAAAGTCTTTTATGAAATTTAAAGGGAAGGAACACTGCCAAAATCATTCCTTGAAGCTAGCATTACCTTGATACCAAAACTGGGCAAGAATTTAACAAAAAAGAAAATTACAAACCAATTTCTTTAATGAACATAGATACAAAAATTCTCAACAAGATAAATGCAAACAAAATACAGCAAATCATTAAAAAGATCATATATCATGACCTAGTTAGTTTCATCACAGGAATGCATGAATGGCTCAAAATATGTAAATCAATAAACATAATGCATCCCATATGCAGAAGATAAAAATCACATGAACTTCCTAATAGATGCAGAAAAGCCACTGAGAAAATCAATATTCATTCATGATAAAAAACTTGATATTAAAATTATCATCCTTGAGAGTAAAAGGTATAAATAAGCAGGCTGTTTGGTGAATCCCAACAAATTCTGCTTTACTTAAACAGACTCGGGAACAAGTATCAATATAATCAGAGCGTAAAATTTTATATTAACATATATTAGCCAGAAAACAGCGCCTCTGAAGATAATAATACATAGGGCTCAATTTTACTGTTACTTCTCCCCTATATGTTGATAAAATACATGCTGGTATCTATTTACTTTGTAATACTGTAACTTCTTTAATACCCTCAAAACAAACAAATAAACAAAAATGTCCTCAAAGCAATCCTAAGAGATGTGATTTTTGATTTCCATCATTAAAAATGTATTTAAAAAGACCCATGTATAACATCAAGAAAATGACAAATAAAAGAAACTAATATTTAAAAGTCAGGTGTTACTCAAATGACAGTTTATCTCACTCCAAAGATGGAATCTCCCCCAATACATGATTGAAAACCAAGAGCTTGTCAACATCTAGAGGAAACATTTCTGTTGTTACACAATCTACACTATCTACATTAATTTTTTCTGTATACTCTTTTATGTAGTTTTATGCAAATAAGTATAAAATGATACATTAACTCATTCTCTCATTTTCTTTCTCTCTCTTGAATACATCATAAAAAGTACTTGTAACAATCCTTTTAACTTGTTTTAGTTTCTTATTCACTACCTCCCAGTACAAGGAAAATGAACTCATAAAATCTAAGAAAATCTTTCAACATCTGCTTGAAACATGATTTTGTATTCTCTGTGAACACAGAAAATGTAACAGTGAAAAAGAAGATAATTTACACAAAGAGAAAATAGGATAAAAATCTTGTGTTTTTTCTAACAGTTCTAGGAGTCAAAAGTAGTATCACTCTTATTACTTTTAGATAAATGTAAAGGTCTCTGAAATTCACTTTGGCTATTTAAGATTTTGCACTAGAAGTGCCATAGCTCCCCTGATCAAAGTCTATATAAAATTAAAGAGCTGTTTTTCTGTGTAGGATAAAATCACGGGATTCTGCTTAGCATGTATTTTAGTCTGCTCTGTCCAGAGATTGAAAAGTTCAAGGTCACAGTATTAGTAGCATCTATATCTGGTGAGGACTCTCTAGTTCGGTTAAAGACAGCCTTTACTGTGTGCTCACACAACCTTTCCTTTGTGAACACGATGGGCTTAGAAGGTCCCTTTCCTTACAAACTTATTTAACTCTACTTCTAAAGGCTCTATCTCCAAACACAGCCATACTGGGGATTTAAGGTTCAACATATGAATTTGGGGAAGAGCACATTTCAATCTACACCACCTTGAAATACTAAGTAAATAAAATAGCATTTCCAGATATCTGTGTGCATGTATATATATATAGATATATAGAAGATAGATAGATAGATAGATAGATAGATAGATAGACAGATATGTATATACATACATACACACATACATAGCTAGCATGAGTTTCATTTTTCTTGTGTGGCAAGATACCCACAATACTAATATAAAATTATCTTCATTATTTCCCTGTCAATTTCTTTTTTAGAATATTAATACTGAGAAAGGTCACTTTTCAACTATCAAAACAGGAAAGGTTAATCCACTTAGTGTTACCATTAATAGAAATTACTTTAAAGGTATTCTAGGAACTTCCCACTGTATCATACAATTCTGCCTAGCGTAGATCCAATTAATTAAATCTCTAGTAAAAAAAAAACATGTAAACAAACAATGAACAATATGGAGGGATGAAGGGAGGAATGGAAGGAAGTAGGTGAGCTTCTGTTGAACTGGTGGCAAAACAAGGCTTAGGTCTTCACTAGTATTCTAATAAAAAGGTTCCTCTATTTTTTAAGACTTACATTTTTCTAGTGCTATCCTTGGGGTCTCCTTTGCATTCATCAAGCTACAAGAAGTTCTCTGAGGCAGGATTAATTCTTATGAGGCTGCTACACCAAATGGCAATGTGACATAGATAATAAAACAGCAAGGTCAAGTCCTTCTGGATTTACTTGAAAGAGGAGATATAAATAAGTATTATCCAGGTGACAAAGATCCCCACTGTTTGATTTCCCCTGAGCCTGTACATACCTTGTGCTTGAAATTTCTAAGCAGTTCATTAAGTCATCGCCTTAAACCAAAGAATGATAATAGAAAAATGAAATAAAACCTCTTGATGAAAATAATAATAGACCTTAATTATTTGCCACTCAAAGCATTTGTCTCTGTCAACTGTGAGCAGCAAGTCACTGCTCTTTAATTTTAGAGGCACCTTTTAGCCCTCTTTACTCCACCTGAATTTACTGACTGGCCTGTTGTGCACTGTCTCAATCTAGATTTACCAATAAGATGAATGATCTCCCCCCCACCCCCAAAAGCTATTTAACTTCTCTGTAATTCATATTTTCTGGTACTTGTGGAACAATTAGTGGACAAAAATGAAGAATTGAATAAAGTAAAAATCATTGTCTTCTTTGAAATACAGGATCTCTTATATTGTCTTTCTTTTTATGTACCTATGAATATAGATGTCCAAAATACTCCTCTCCGTACTCACAGACTAATGTTCTAACAATTTTTTCCCTCTCTCCATATATGTGTGTATATATATATATCTACATACATAAACTTATTGCATATAAAAGCATACTCATGTGGATAATGAGTACGTTGGGTGCCAGCAAACAATAAGAGTGAACCATTTACAACATCTTTTGGATGGCTCTTCAGTCTTTGATTGGACTTGAATTAATTCATGGTCACTGCCTCCCTGACTAATATGAGCAAAATACTGCACAGTCTCAATCCCATTATGTATATCATTCTGGACTATCTGCTATGAGCAGCCTTCTATTGTAGTACTTCAAACTACTTTAGTTTACATTCCTACAACTACTCTTATATGGTCTTGGGAATTGTACTTCCCCTGAAGTTCACCTAATGCCAACTGATTTAGAAGTCCAGAGTCATCCATTATTTCTCTACGCCCTGGATTATGCATTCTGATGAACAAATCTGGGAAGTCACTACCTCTAAATCATCTTCCACATTACAGACTTTATCTTGACATTTCATGAGAAATATCATACAACAGTATGATAAATGAGGCTTGCCTATGAAACAAAATGCACTGATAAGGATTCAGATATTAGACCCATATAACATGGCTGACAGTACCACGGTTTTGTAGGGCTTCAGACCTGGATGTACTCGTAATGTCACTAATTGAGCCTCCTCTTCTGACAAACGAGACCCTAGATTTTTGATGTAATTTCCTACTTTTAATCTTACTATTTGAAAGTTATAAATTAACATTCCTCTTTATATTTAATCAGTATACTATCAAAGTGAATCCAGGTATAGAGAAGTATTCTATATGTATTGTATATAACACAAAAGTATACTATATAAAATATATATATATGTTGTATAAAATACTAGAATAATATGCAACATCTGCTTCTATCAAAAGTTGATAATCATCTGCAAGAGAAGTACCACACACTCATAGTAAGCATCTGTGATTCTCAGCCTGTTTACTGGATTTGCTTTTTAGCTGTGTGAAATTGAGCATGTTACTTAACCAAACCGTGGCCCAGTTTCCTCACATATAAAATTAGAATAAAAGTATGCACTTCATATGATTGTTATAATAATTTAAGATTTTAGAAATATGTGAGATAAACTATTACTATTAAACTAGATAAACTACTACTACTATTAAACTAGATAAACTATTAAATTAGATAAACTGGATAAACTATAGCTATTAGTGCTACACTTATTTAATCCACACAAATATTTACTGACTACCTAACACATGATACGTCCATTCCCAGGCACATGAGATAAACATAGTGAACAGAACAAAAATTGCCCTAGCCTCATGGAGTGAGTTTGTGTGCACACACATGCGTGCCTGTGTGCTGAACTGAAAAACAATGAAGATGTAAATGTGCATGAATATAATGTAAAATGAATTGTATACTGTATTAGTGAAAACTACTGTATAAAAAGCTAAAGTAAACCAAAGTAGGGGAATCAGGTATTGAGAACAGGGAGAAGGATGTGTCTTACATAAGGGAGAGAATGTGTTTGGCATTTGAACAAAGACTTCTAATTTTGGAGAAAGCACTAACAAAGCAGACAGAATAATGGGCCAGTGCAAAGGCCTAAGGAAGACACATCCAAGTCAAGGGTCATTGTGTTTGCTCAGCAGTTAGGCCTTACTCTGAGTCACACAGGGAGCCATAATAGAGAAGAAAAGTAACATAATCAACTTTGACAATTACATACAGTAGAGAAAGGATAGAAGCAAGAAGACAAGAAGAAAGGTTACTATAGCAATCCAGACAAAAGATGCTGGTGGCTTAAAGCAGTTTGCTGACAAGTGGTAAGAAGTGATGTGATCTTACATATATGCTGAAGAAGACACGTATTTCAAAGCATAACAGGATTTATTGTTTGGTGTGTGTTTTATGCAAAGAGACAACTTTATAATTGATAAAACTGCAATAAAAATTTAAAGTCTAAATTCATAGTAAATATATATTGCAATATTTAAGGTAAAATAAAAATAGGACATTTAAATTCAACTGGGGATATAGTAAAAGAAAATCTACCTATTCAGTTATATGTCTAGGTTTATTGAAAAAGAAGCCTCAAATGGCAAATTATACTGTAATTATAAGATATGTATTACATTATTTGTTCATGAATTTTTTTGTCTTTGACAGCTTTTCTCCTGAAGTATCATTTCCCAGTCAGTTCTACTTTTACATCTTATATATACAGCAACTGGTTATTAAATATTTCTACTTCAATATTCCACTAGAATGTCCTATTAGTCTAAAATCAAAACTTGACAAATGTTAATATTCTCCAAGGAAAGTACTTCATCTTTCCCAGACTTCTATGCTTCTGTCAATAACACAGTCATTCTTCTAATGACTGAAGCTTCAACTTTGACATCTCTGCTCACAATCAAAAGTGAAGCCAGTGAGAACTTCTGGTTCTATATGTGCCATTTTTCTGTTAACCAAAGGTTGGTCATATCATATATCATATGTCATATATCACATCGTGCTTGCATTACGAGCACTCTAATTTTTACTCTCCAACCTCTCCATTCCAGTTAAGTATCCCAAAATTATTACTTTCACCAGTATACTGCTCACAAGCTTTTGAAAACTTAAAATTGCTTAGAGGCCATTCAAAGCCCTTGGCAATCTAAGTCAAGCATTTTTGAATCTATCCATCAGTCAGCAAATGTGTTTTTAGTACTTAAGAGGGTGCACCATAAAAAAAAAAAACAAGTAAATACAAAATATGGCATCTTTGTGGAAAAGGAAACAGTTTATATACACACAAAGATATGTAATCATGTAAGGCAAATTGAATCCTCATTCTATTTAAAAAATGCTAAATGCTTTAAAATTTAGAAAACCCAAATCTGAATCTGTACTTGAGCCATTTTCTTTATAAATGGAGATAATATCTTTCTCATTGAGAATTGATATAGGATTAAACAGATCATAAACAGAAATAGCTACTAAGTTGCACAATCTTTTGTAAAGGCTGTAATTTTGGCCATCAACTTAGCCATGTGTTCAAATTACTGTAGACTGAAAGGGAAGGCAACAGCTATTGTTTTCTAGAAACTAGGTATTTCAATGTAGATTATATTGACGTAAGTAAGGGATATTAGAACTGGATTTCAAATAGGCAGAATGTGAAAAGGAGACAGAGGATGGAAAGCAAAATTGTTCATCTAAATAGCAAGGGATTTGAAGACACACATGATCAGCAATGCCAAAGTGCTTTTTTTATTTCTATCAACAGAAGTACATGTCTCAGTAAAATATATACCCCAAAAGTCCCATTCCTATTTTGATCTCTAAATAGGTTGTATAATTCTTTTTTTCATGACCCAAATCAAGGAATAAGCCTTCTTATTAACAAAAATTCACCTTGATTAAGGCCAACTCACATTTCTCCTCCTTCAGTAAAGTCTTCCTTGACAATTCTGCTCTTAAGCTTTTATAATATATACAGGCTGTAGCATTTAATATTCATTTTTAATTATATTTGGGTTTATAATATTATAGTGTTTTTACATGAATCTGAAGACCAGAACCCTGCAAAAAAAAAGATTATTTACAGAACATAAGCACATAATATTTCTGTTACTTTAAATAAAACAAGCTTTAAATATTCCTTTCAATATATTTTAAGACAACTTTGGTATTAATTATATTTAAACCGAAGGTAAAACACAAAATCATTGTAAAGATCATGAAACATAAAATCATAAAATTCAAGTACTTTTCTTTTAATTCAGAGTAGATGTTATTTAACTTCTAAAATGAAGCTAATACTGAAGGAATTTCCTCACGATGATATGAAAAATAAACTCTAGAAATTACATAAATCTTACAGAAAAAGTGATGATTTAAGCAACTACATTGTATAGTGAATCTTCCTTAAAATGAAACTAGTTTATTCTTTTCTGACTTAAGCTAAGCTCATTAAATGATGATTTTCTTTCCCGTAGGCAGTTTTCATCAGAAAGATTTCTTAATATAAATGCTGCTATTTGGTGGCTATTATGGACTATTAGCATACAATTAAAATTATATTTCTTCAGAAATTTCTAAAGTACATTCTGTTATTAGTAATTAATGTATTAGACATATATTCAGGTATTAATATATAAGGGAGAACACATGTGCCCTTAACTTTTCAAACCTACAAGTGCTTTTACTGAATATACTTCTATGTTTGAACATTTTCCTTGAAAACTTACATTAAGTTTGCAAATATAAAATCAAACATTTTCACATTTATTAACAGTATGTGACATTGTATATATAACCTCTTTAAAGACTAACCACAACCTCTCTTTATACTCTAGCTTTAAAAAATTACCTAATCCATTTGGAATCTGTAAAATTTTTTCTTAATCGGAAATATTACTATTAGAAGAAAAAGATATTCATACAATTTATATTGGAATATTTAAGCAGTCAAAACTTAGTGAATTTAAGATCTCTGCATTTTTTTCTGTGTATAAGTTATACTGTAATACAAAAGAGGTATATTTTGAAAGAAATATTTGGAAAAAATGGGCAGAAATAAAAAAGAATCATTCTATCATGGCCATGAAAAATATTTTTGTAAAAAAAAAAAAAAAGAAAAAGTATTTTGGTAGGTTTTCCTTTATAATCAGGAAACATTTTTTTCCTAATAGTGCTAGAAAAATATTTAACAATTTTGGATTCTTTTTTTTTTTTACTGTTTTACTTCTGGCACTATATATACATTATGTTATCACAACAAAAATCTTGTGATGTACATATTCTTTCATTTTACAGAAAAGGAAATGAGTTTTATTTGATTGAGTAACTTGCTCAACAATAAAAATGTCAAAGTCCATCTGTGACCATACATAAAGCTGCAGAGCGTGGAACTCCATAGCCCATCCAACAGAATGAATTTAAAAACAGTAAAGAGATAGAAGAATTGCTACTGAGGGACCCCTGAAAAATAAAGCATAGTTTAGTTTTGAGCATCTAGTGTTTTGTAAAACATACTTTCTTTTGAATATTTGTTTTTTGAATTAAGCATCCTGATTCTAAAACTTTAATAAATTTTAAAACTTTAAAGTAGCACAAAGAGAACAAGAAAGTGTGTATTTATCATTCATGCTAAGAGAGAGGTATAACTGAATTATTTATTCAGTATTGAAATGTCTGTTTTGGATTAATATCAGATATTTTAAGATAGTTCACAATTCTTCATTACTATAATTATTTTGGTACCATGTTGTTATCAACTCTAAAGTCTCTCTACTATGCATTTCCAGTTGTTATATACCAAATACAACTACAAGTTCAATTCTGTACTACAATATAAAAATTTAAGGTAATATAAATATAAAACATTTTAAGGCTGGAAAGAAGCTATGAGAAGTCATTATTTTCCATCCTTCTGTGTATGAATAATGGCAATAATATCTTCTATATACTTGGTGTTCAAAACTGAAAATTTAAAACAGAACAATTACACACATTGCTATATTTGCTACTGACATAAATTTACTTTATGTAATTTGATCATGCAACTCCTTCATGAATATATCTGAAGTTAAAGGGCTACAAAAACAATTCTGTGTTCATATTCCTAATAGTGGACCATTTTTTATAATAATATCATCACTTGGGATGTGAATAGTACTTTAAGAGGTACAAAATAATTAATATCCTGCATGTATTTAAAAATGTCTTATACTACCAATAAGATATCTCAGGCTGAGCAAGTTAGGCGAAGTTACTAACAGTTACTTTTAATGTGAACCACTGTGGGAGGTTCCATGAGGAGACAATTTCCTTCAAAGTGCTCTTTCACCTCAAGAAAATTTAGCCAGTAAGGTATTAACATGCAATTTGTGTTCAGTTAGATACTTTTAAAAGACCAGAGTATGAATAAGTACCCATAAAATATTTCTTTTTCCAACGGTGTTAATCAAACCCAGGTTCTTGTACCTCTTAGGCAAGTACTCTACCACTGAGCTAAATGCCCAAACCAAGTGTGAAATATTTTTATATTTCCACTGAACATTAGTCCTCTGTACTGGACTGAATTGTGCTCCCTACAACTTTGTATGAAGATCTGACCTCTAGTGCCCTCAGACTATGTCTGTATTTGGAGACAGGATCATTAAAGAAGTAATTAAGTGAAAATGAAGTCAGTAGGGGTGTGCTCACATAGTATGATTAGTGTCCACCTCAGAAGAGATTACAACACAGGCACCCAAAGAGGAAGGACCATGTGACAACCCAGAGAGGACAAGGTAGACATCTAGTCCCCAAGGAAAGAGGTCAGAAGAAATGAAGCCTGGTGACACCTTGATCTTCGCCTTCTAGACTACAGCATTCTAAGCAAATAAAGTTCTGTTGTTGAAACTACCCAGTGAGTAGTACTTTGTTATGGTAAGCCAAAGAAACTAATACCTGTTCCAACGGACAAAAATTATTGTTAGCTCTCCAAAAATCTATAGTATGACCTTATTGTTAGCTTCTTTTGGAGCAACTGTAGCAATATGGGAATTTTACTTCTAAAAAATATTAATTTTAAATGCTTAAGTATGAAAGCCATATATCATATATTACACACACACACACACACACACACACACACACACGGATGTATGTACAGAGAAGCATAGAAGCATAACTGAATGGATCCACATAAACTTTTAGCCATAGTTCTCATGGTGTTCTCATTTATTTATTTTTGTGTTATTAGGGATTGAACATGGCCTTATACTTGCTAGACAAACACTGTACCGCTCGGATATATTCCTAGCCAAACTTGTTCTTTTAAAGAAATGCAAAATATTTACTGTTGCCATCAAGGAGTTTATAATATTTTAACAAAATAAAGACTGTTTGTAAATGCTGTGTAGATTCTAAATGACTGAAAAATATCCATTTGATTTAACAATATAAAAATAGCTAGTGACATTAATTTAAAAAATAGATAATTTTTAGTAGCTCACATACAATATAAGGTCACCTAGACTGACCTTTATTGCTATCTGTGAGATTATTACTATCTGTGAAGGTGCACTATTGAGAAACTTTAGTAACAAATACTGTGTAATGTATTAAAATGTTATTTCTGATTCTAAAATATTTTACAAAAGGCAACAAAGTAGACACTAGTGCTTAACAGAACCCACAGTGAGTCAGGAAGATAGGTTTGTAATAGAAAGGCAATCAATATTCTGGAGAAAAACATCTTAGCATCCATTGGAGATCATTTCCCTTAAACGAGATAAAACAGAAAAATAAGAAAGAGCTAAACAAATAAAAAACAAAGGTCAGAATATGGAGGAATAACAGACAACACTGAAGTTCAACTTTATGTAAATTTCAAATTTGAGATCTTGGTTTCTGTAATTGTTGTAAATTTTAATGAGGTTCCTAGTAATTTTCAAATATGTGTTTTAAACAGGATAGGTAAGTACAGAATTTAAAGAGAAAAAATAATAACATACAGAGTATATTTAAAAAAATCAACATCATTGGTCCTCCAAAGAAAGGAATTTCTAAGGGATTTAACAGATTGAATTATGTCTGAAGACTGGAAATCACAATTTTCAAATAATTTATTAAGTGATTCACTTCAACATAGTAAAATAGACATCACACTTTCTCATGTATGAAAAACAGACCATACTTCCTCATGACACAATGTATATAATATCCAATCCTAAGAAATAAAAAATATTTATAAGATGCAAATCAATTTAATGTTTTTTTCTCTCAAAAAGATTAAAAATCAAATGGTTGAACAATTATAATTTATCCTCCACAATTGGAATTAATATATCATCTCCTTGCTAATTCAGTGTTTGTAACAAATCATAATAATGTGTATTCACAGTTTCTTATGATTTCCATTGCTAGAAATACAGTAAAAAACATTATCTAGAACAAGAGGTGAGAAGATATAAATTTTAAAATATATTCTCAAATAGTAGAATAACTGTCAATAAAATTCTCAAGTGGAAATCTTGCTTCAATATACAGATAAAAATATATTTGTAGTTATCATCTTATTTATAAATATTAGCAGTTATATTACCTTTGTTCATTAAAACATATTTTCTTAAGTAACCAAATTCAAATAAAACTGTTTGCAGTCTTAATATTGTAGTAAACCATGCCTGCCCAGTTCAATGATAAACTTACATGAAGATGTTAAATTATCACAATCTAAAACTAGGAGTCTTACTTGATAACAGAATTTAAAAATACATCCATGTACATTTTCCCCCTCTAAAATCTAGCAACCTTTTTTCCGAGTGACACTTTCAGTTTAGACAAAGTAAAATGAATTCTCAATAGCATGTATCTTTTGAAATTATGTTTATCTTTTCAAAGTTCCAAACAATGTTTGACAAAAAAGCAGAATCTCATATGCCTAATGGAATAATTTTGAGAATCCTACCAAAGAGGAGAGAAGTCCCTAAAGTATAACCTTAGGCTGAGGAGTTTAATGCTGAGGAAAAATTATGGGAATTCTTCAAAAGAATTTTTTCATAACATATTATTGCCAAGGAGAATGCTGAGGAATGATAAAAAATAGAAAGAACAAAAAGGAGGTAATAGTTTTGAGAGTAATAATTGTTATTTCTTCATTACCAAGAAGCCTAATTTGGAGTAGAAGTTCTATGTTTAGCATGCAGAAGACTCAGGAAACCCTTGTGTGATGCCTTGGATGTAGGTTAGAGACTGCCTACAGGCGAGTATGACATGGCTACTAGGATGCAGGTGACTATTTCTTAATCTGGTCCTGTCTACACAAGTGGGTTCATTTCAAAAATTTAAAAAGCTATGTAGTTTCTCTAGAAATATCACTCAGATAATTGAATAAATAACCAAAATAGCTTGGAAATCTTGTTTGAAAGTAAATTTCTGAATCTCATTTTCTGGAATCTGCACTTTATCAACTACCTTGGGGATCTCTGCAATCTCCAGAATACAATTAGAAAAATAACAACTGAGAGGTTCAAAAGTAGTGCCTTTGTCATTTCAGCAATTTGGGGTGTTTGTTTTTGCTGCAGGCATTTCAGAGCCACTAAATTAATCTATTTATTTTAAATTTTCAATGCTTCTATTACTTGTTTTTTTTTGATACCGGGGATCAAACTCGGGACCTTGTGTGGTGAAGGTTTTCTTTTTTTTTTCTATTCCAATTTTCTAATAGACTGACTACTCATTATAGAATAAGAGCTCGTTTTAGGTCAGAACTCACTTCTACTGCTATTTTTTATATTATCTAGGTTTAACAGAATATCAGGTCCTATATTAGAAAACATGAAAAAAGCCATCAGTTTTGCTTTCACACAGTTCATGATCCATTTTAAGTAAATATATACCATATAAAATAATATATAATTATAAATAATATATAATAATATAATATAATATATAAAAAATTGAGTGGCATAAGAGGTAGCAAACCAAACAGTATAAAATTAAGAGGGAGAGTGGAGAAACAGACAAGCCTTCTTGGAAGCTGCCACCATGAGGCAATCCCAGCTTCTGGATGAAACCTGAAGCAAGATTCTCACAGAAGGAAAAGGAGGCAGCATTGCAGAAAGGGAGGGCAGGGAGAACTAAGGTAAGGAACAATAGAGGATGGATATATATGGCAGTGATGGTGAACCTTTCAGAGCCTTCAGAGTCCACTGCTGCGCGCATGCCATAGGTTTACCACCACTGATACAGGGATACCAGGCAGGAAGTAAAGATTATGCTCGAAATTTAGGCTAAATTTGCAGAGGCCTTTGAAAGAGGCAGAAATAATTATATCTAATTTTGTAACCATTAGGAAGCCACAGAAACTTAACAAAAGGGAAAAGTGATTGCAGGTCACTTTAAGAAGCTGAATCCGAAAGCCAAAATCTAATCAATTACAACAGAGCAATACTAGCATGCTATATTATGAAGTGACTGTGAATCTTGGCTCTGCAGTTAGACCTAGGTCCTGATGCCTTTCTGCTTTCTGCTTTCTCTGCAAGTTTTCTCACCTGGAACTAGGGATGACAGCAACTATGGTAATTCATGTAAGGTTACTGTAAAGACTGAAAGAAATACCTTGTAAATTCATAATATATTAAAAACATCATCATGTTCATCATTATTCACATTCTCATCCAGCTCATACTTTCCTTTTGTTCTTAGATGTGGTGTACTTAGATAACTCACATGAGAGTTATGTCTGGAGCTGAATTCTGATGGGGAAAGTAAGGGGCTAGAAAGGAACAAAAGAGCATGTGTAATATATGCAAGAAGATAAAGTTCAATAAAACAAAAGAGAACTAGGAACTATGTGAAACAGGAGAAATGGACAAAATCCAATTCTCCAGTAGTATTTGTTCTCACTACCTCTTATTAAGGATTGGGATAAGTTTCCAGACTGGCTTTCGTCCAATGGTTTTATTTTCTAAAACAATAACAGAATCTTATACTTTTATTAAGCCAGTACTACTAAAAAAATCCTGCTCATGATAACCTATTAGCTCTACAGTGGATATAAATTTGCCTAACTTTCCAAGACAGATTATGTTGATGGCAATATGCCTTCTCATATTTAATGCAATATGACATTTGGCTTCAGTTTCTTTTCTAGTTACAGTATCTTTCCTGCATAACATGCATCATTTTGTCTTCCAGTATTAATTATGATCATCTATCAGCTGGTGTTCCAGCCTCTTTTGAACCAACTCAAATCTAAATTAAGTACCTCTTTCTCAATTAAGCTTTTTGTAGCTATTTACTCCACATAGATCTTTCCCTAATCTAACCTCTGATGTGTTAAAAATCAAAATCTCTAGGTTTATTCTTATATGATAATTTGGACTTTCCACTTCATTTTTATTAGTTTTATAACTCTAAATATCTTGTAAAGTTCTTGAAACAGGAGCCATGATTATAACTCTAATGTGTCTAGGATAATGCTAGAAAGAAAATACTACTAAGCACTGACTGACTAGTCAATCACTTTATCTAAAAAAAAATGTACACCTTCCTAAAAATTCAAGCTCTAGTTTTCCTTCTCACTAAAATTCTCACTTTTGACATATATTATTAACTTGCTTCCCCAAATCATTTCAAAACTCTCATAGCCCTGTTCATGTCACCAATTCTGAAGCCATTACTCTAGAAATACTATCACATTTCTTATTCAGGCACATATCATCTGTGTATGTGTGTGTGTCTGACTTTCCTAAAATACAAATATGCCCATGCAACATAAAGGTTTAAAGGCTTTTGGCAACTGAATGCCTAAGGGAGATAATCTAAATACCTTAGTCCAGTACATGAGGGTTTACAAGTCTCTATTCAATCTACTTTCTCAGTATTATTCCAGTAGTACTGAATTGAAACTGCATGTTTCCCTAAGCCTCCCAGTAACTTCTCATGCTCCTATGCCTTTATGTATTGCTTTCTCTTTATTGTGTTACTTTGTCTAGTATGTTGGGTGGAATAATGTCCCCCCATCATATCTATTCAGAAACTCAGAATGTGGCTGTACTTGAAAATAGATGTCATATGTTAAGGATTAAGTCTTCCTTAAGAGACAGAAAGAGATAAGAGAAACACAGAAACGTGATTTTAAAGTAGAGGCAGAGATTGAGTGGTACATCAACAAGCCAAGGAATGCCAAGAACTGTGAGCTACTTTCAGAAACTAGGAGAAGGCATGGGTGGTTCCTATCAGATTTTTTAAAATGTAAATTTAATAGCTCATTGAGAATAGCTTGGCATAAGTATTTTTCAATGGTGTATGCACTTTACATTAACCTATGTAACTAGTTCAATTATTTTATGCAATTATGATGAAAGTGGCTGAATCTCAAAGAAAATAATACTATCTGATATAAAATTAGCTTAGTCTGACAGACTTTTAATATACAAACAATGACACTAAAGTTTTGAGAACCATAATTACTCAAAAAGACAACAAAGTCAGTATTCAGGTTTTGCAAGAAAAATGTTTAAATTACTGTACCATTTCTCTGATGTTCAGAGAATGTTCACAATCATACTTTTTCACATGCAAGAGTTCAATGTAGTTTACATTTTACTTGTAAAGAAGGCATATGCACAATTTTATTTTCAAGTTATGGAATACTCATCATTGTATTCATATTTTATATTATAATCCACCTTCAGTATGAACATGAAACTGGATATCCTCTAAAAATGTTGGTAACACTATTATCTTTTCTTCACTCTTGCAAATATAATTCCAGAGGGAAAGCTTCTTCTACTGACATTTCTGATATTTTTAAAGCATTAGCATTATGACACTGACATCTGTTTAAATGTAAGAGCATAGTCATGAAGAAAGTTTGAAGGATACTTTTTTCAATTAGCTTACTCAGAACCAATATTTCAGTACCCAACTGGAATTTTAGATTATATATTATGAGAAAGCTGTTTCATTTCCTGGGGAAAGCACCTCAGAACAGAATGCTATTTATCTGAAATGATATATATTTTTTTGTTTCCTTAACTTATTGATGAAATAAATATAAAGAATATCACCAGCCTATAAAATGAAAATAAGCAGCAGATATACAAATATTCCTCAAAAATATGATACATTTAAGCCTTAATAGTCATTTATTATTTACTGAAAATTTAAGAGAGCATTATACAGTATTACATTGTATCAGGCATACTTACACAACAGATGTCTTGTCTCTAGATTACAATTTCATTCAACTAGGTACAAGAAAACAGTATTTCTCTGGATTTACTATGAAAATTTAAAAGAACCAGCTATCTATAATATGAGTATCTTTAGAAAGTATATTTAACTGGAAACCCAAATCCAAAGTTACTAAATATAGCAAGTAGTATAAAATGGATATCTCGAATATGATCTTTCTCTTATGTTACAGCACAGAGGATTCAAGGTTTACAAGCAGCAAGGGGAATACAGTTTGACCTGATTAAGAGTAAGACCTGGAGCATGAAGGAAGGGATGACAGAATAAAGAAACTAATTCTGTAATACCTAAAAATTGACTGAATGTGACCCACTTGCCATCACCAATGAAATAAGCACCACCATGTAAGTGATACAAGACTGCTTTCTCTGATCTAATCTATCACATGTACTGATTCTTAAGGATATCAGTACTAACTTATCTAAGAAATATTGTATCAGAGCAAGTTATTAATAATTTAATTAGAACGACTTTAAAAGTAGTTTGGTAGCTCTAACATAATCCAAAAAAATGATTACATAACAGAAAAGATCTTATTTGGAATATATGTAAATTTATACACAGTTTATAATATATATTAGTATAAAGATATATAATAGCACACAATAATAATTTATATATATGTGTGTATATACACACATACTTACATTTAAGTGATCAATTAATTTAATCTAGTATTATATTCATCCTGACTTCCATAAATGGTTTCACAAAAATGAGATGTTGGATTGGTTTTCCTTAACAATAACTTAAGCAGTCTTCATAAGGATTTATATTTATAACATTTGAAAATCTAAGTTTTTTTCAAAATAAATTTTTAAAATAAATATAGCAACAAGAAGCTCTGTCTTTAAATTATCTCTGAAGAGATGGGTTATGAAAACACACAACAGATGTAAATAATATTGCCCTAATGAAATAAGGCCTTAAAATATAAGATGCCACACAGAAAAATGTAGGAAATTAGAAAATAAATAATCTACACCATAAGGACTATGTTTTCTTCTAAGGAAAGAGGAAGACAGAGTGAGTTAAAAGAATATAAGACCTAGAAGTTAGCAGACCTGGATTCTATTGCTTTGTAACAAGTTACTATGTGGTTCTGGGCAAATCACTTAAACCCAGTGACTCCTATTTGATGTAAAAATCCTGCTGATTCCAAAATTTTATGGTAAGCCTTAGTCCACTGCTTGTTTAGGGGGAAAAAAATGCAGCTCATTGGCAGTGTTTGTTTAATTTTACACAAGCAAACTTTTTGGTTTTCAATGTGGAAAAAAAAATATCAAAACTGTTCTTGGAGTTATTTCTAAATAGAACTTGTCTTTAAGCCTAATGTAACAGAAATGTATATGATAGTTAGTCAGGGGTAATATCAGAGGACTGTAATCTACGAGTTATCTTGGGGTAAATTCTACACTCGCAAGTGCTGCGGGCAGATAATCTCAGGGAAAATGGGAATTAATATGTAGGAACAGAGTTTTTATTCTATGTTTGAGGCATCATAAATTGGCTGCTTCAAAAAAAATTATGAAGAAGTGACAGACACAGGGTGAGCAAGGAAAAGGAAAAGGAAAAGTGAGGGAAAGAAACCAAAGTTAACTTGTTTTTAACTGCCAGCTATGTGTCCTGTGGAGAACAACTATTAGAAATCCAGTTTATTAGTTGCCATAAACTCAGTGAGACCTAAGAACCAATATAGCTATGTGGCTGTTTTAAAAAAATATTCTTTTAAAAGTATCACCGTACTCCTCTCCTTAACATCCTCCAAATGGCTTCCACCTCATTGAGACAGAACTCAAAGTGCTCACCAGTGCTTATGAGGCCTTATGTAGTATGCATGTGTCTCACACCCCACTCCTGCCCCACACCCAGGGCACCCTGCTATCACTCTACCTTCATTTAGTAATCTTTCCTTCACTTTGCCACTACAACTACAACTTCCTTGCTCTCCCAACGTTTTAAAATATTTCCATTTCATGGCATTCATACTTAGTGTTTCTTCTTCTTCCAGATGTTAGGACAAGTCATTCTCATTTTCTTTCAGTCTCTTTAAAAATTACTCCTCTTCTGATAGGCCTTCTCAGAACACTCTGTAAAAGAGCTCTCTCTCCAACCTTCCACCCTTCTGGTTTCTTTTTCTCAGCATAATACAACCCACTAGTCTTCTTTTTTATTGTGTCCCCTGGCAAAAATGGAAGTTTTTAGAGATAAGAGCTTTATTTTGTTCATTGCCTAACTTGCAGTGCCTAGCTGACTGCTTAGCAACTTGCCTAGAAAGATGTATGACATAGCAGGCACTCTTTAAACTTCTGGGGAAGGAGTAAATAAATGAGCAAGTGACTACAAGTGCTTTCAACATCACAAATAAACTATATATACATACATATATATATGTATGTATGTTAAGCATAAGACAAATTTCATAGCCAACAACTCAACTGGAACCCAAAATACCCTAAATTTGAAGAAATTCCTACTTACAGTGGTTCAGAAAAAGAAAAGTATAGGGTAGTTGGAATATAAAATTTGTCTTCACTTTATTTCTAAAATATATTTTATAATTAATCTGGCTCAAATCACACATATCTTTAAAGTCTATATCTACAACAACTCTGAATTTGTAAGAGGAACTGAAGACACTTCTTTGTGAGCCATGCAAATAAAATGAGGTTTTGCCATCATTTGGTGAATCAACATATATGAATCTCAGCAGTTCATCCTGTACTAATGCACTAGTTCTAAATTAAATAAATAATAATATAGTTTCAATATTGCCTCCTTTGCAATGCTGCTTTCAGTTGAGAGAAAAGGACTAGGAGAGTTAAAATTTGGGTGTAACTCACTAATAGCTAATTACTAAAGGACAGAGGATTTCTCAAGTATATAAGATATCCAAAACCACTTATGTATTTGGGCATCTGTTCATGATATTTTCCATTATCTTATTTGATATGACTAAATTTTGATGGAAGATTACGTCATCCACTACTTCAGGAGTACAAACTAGTTTTTCTCTTTTAACTTGCAAAGAGCAACTGTTGTATTCTAAATTAGTGAACAAAGACAATATTCTTCTCAGCATCACCCACATAAGCGGTTTCAAGTCATTGCTAGAACTGTTGCTATCACCTTCACCTGCCTCGTAATGCTGAAACCAAGTGAGCCGTGAGTTTACAGTCTGATGTAGCCGTTAGAAAAGGTAAAGGAAGTGAGCCTCCTTTCTGTTGTTTTGTTTCAGCTGTGATTTTAAGTAATGTAAGTTTGGAACTCAAAAAGAAAGTTGATACCTCTTCTCCTCTTTGTTCAGAATACACTTGGAGAATAGTATTTATTCAACAGTTATTGAGTAATACTGAAACTATAGAGCAAAACAGAGAACAGTAACCCATATGCTGAGGCATTAGAAATGTGTGATACAACAAATGAAGAAAATGGAAATAGGTTGCCTAGAAAGAGTCCAGTAAAAAACCTACCTCAAATATTTGTCCAACCTACATGGAGAACTTAAAAGGCATTTATTTCATGAGATCCCAGAGAGAGGAGAGAAAGCCAAATTTGGCTGTCTCATGAGAAAGCAAATTCCCTATCATCTAAAACTAAATTGTTTCAGAAGAGGCTCAATAACCATTTTTTTTAACATGGATACTGTTAAGAGAGTTTCTCACTCAAATTGAAGTGTCTGGTTTTGTAACTGCTAGAGTCCTTTCTAACTATAAGATCTATGGAAAGCCTCTGAAGAATAAATACCAAAGTAAAAAGAAAGTCTATAAAAATAAGCCCCATTTGCCCTTGAAAATAAAATTTCTTTTCTTTTCCTTCACTAACACTCTGTTGATTACTTACATAATGGTTCTCCTATTCTCATCACAATGCCATTATCTTAGTAGCAACCTTAATAACTTGAAATTCATCAAGGACCTCTTAACTTATCTCAGAGAACTGAGACCATCTGTGTCAACATGACTTAGTGGTTTGTTCAAGGAAATCTTTGCCTGGCAAAGATAAGACTATAAACCAAAGAAATAACCTCACTGTTTGCTTCAGGAAATTTATACAGATCAATTTATCACAGACAATAGTCCACACACCTGGATAAATAGCTTATTTTAAGATGTTCACCTCACAGTGTCCAGCAAACCTGAACTATTTCTATCGTAAAAGTTGCTAATCCACATTAACTGCCCACACAGAAAAGGTCACCATAAACCATTTAAGCCAAGATCCCCTACTGCATTACTCATGAAGGAGAACAGAAGGCCAAGACACAGCAAAAGAGAGTAAGAGAAAGCCAAATTCACTCTTACAACAAACCCACTCTCACAATAATGAGTCCACATTAATCCATTGACAAGGCAGAGCCCTCTGACCTAACTTCCTCTTTCAGGTCATACTTTTCAACATTGCTGCATGGTAGATTAAGACAACAGTACATATACTGTGAGAGACACCTTCAAATCATGGCACAAAGCATTCAAAAAATCATTTTCAATCTCAAAAACCTCCTGTTAATTAAAAACATCTAGAAGTGTTTGCTGTGAATCTCTTTAGATGAAGCACAAGTACAGGAAGAAGAGGACTGTGGGACCCATCAGAGGAGAACATGGACAGGGTACCAGAGAGTTGTGGGGAAATGAATGGTCTGTGTCTTGATATTATAGGAATATACAAATAGATCAAAATGTACATTTAAGATCTGTGCACAACACTCTTTCTATATTTCCCTTCCAGAGCATTGTTTACACACCAATAGCAATTTTTTTGATTCCAGAGAAGATGCATGCACTTCCCTTCTCTGGTTGAATGCTGCCCAAACCCCTGGAAAACATATACACAACAAATCTAAGATTCTAAAAAGCAGACAGATGAAAGCATCCAGGTAGCAACCTCAGGACCTAGGAACAATACAATGAGTTCCTTGGATTTTCATTTCAAGTGTTTCATGCTGTGGATGCCAAGACTCGTGAGGACCCATGCCTAAGACCAGAGAACCCAGAAAGCACCCACCCTGCCACCAGCCAACACCACAAGAGACCCGCACCTGAGACCAGAAGACCTGGAAAGAGCCCTGCTCACCCCCAGCTGACATGACAGCCCTCTGGGCCCCTCACCTGAACCCAGAAGACCCTGGAACCCAGTGCTCTGTCTCCAGTCCCAGGTTCTCCACAGCACAGGGAAACAGACTTGACAACCAACCAATTAGCATGACTGAAGAAGAGACCAAAAACCAGGAGGAGAGTCTTGCTTCAAGACTGAAGTCATACCCTTCCACAGAGACTGAGTGAGAGGCAGCCTTGGGAGATAAGCTTGGAGATGGTGAGAAAAATAGGGGTCTCTGGAATCCCCTGGGAGCCCAAGGCTCAGACCAAGATCATGGGGTCCATATTCTGTTATGGTAGGGCAGGATTGGTGGGAATAATCATCAGAGAGAGTGGTCCAGAAAAAAGAAGGCATTTAACTTACTGTATCTTTGAGAGCTTAGGGTGTGCTGCTCAAGATCCAGCAGAAATCAGTACTCTGAATCACAATAGGTAAATATAAGGGGGGCCTAATTGGCTTCAATAAAATCAGAGTCCTCTTTGTTTTGGTGAAGAGCTGTTTATGAGTGGTTCCTAAGATCTGTCAATATCTAGTTGACATTTGATGCCATTGTTGTCACTGCACTTACTACCACAGACAAAGTAACACAGTAGTGGCCCACAACTGTCTTTCTCTCTAAGCCAACACCCGGATTACCTGGGAGATCATAAACAATACTGTGCCTCGCTCCAAAGAACAGGGCAAAGAATTTGCAAACTCCAGCACACAAACACACACACAAAACCCAGAAATACGAAAAAGCAAGTCAACAAAATGCCCCCTAACACTCTCAAATCCCCCAAAACTCATACAGGGATATTGAAGGGGAGGAAATCCCTTCCTACACAGCAGAGAGGTCTGAAACCATCCCAATGGAGGTAAAACAGTTCTATAAAGTGATTGGTGAATTTAAAGAAGATACAATAACATAATAACCATAATGAAACAAATGATCAGCGAGTCTAAGAATACACTAATAAAGAGTAGTGTTGCCAAAGAAAGAGAGGCAAAACATGAACATCCAGCAAGAAAAGAACAGGAGTCCTTAAGAAAGTTCCAGACAGAAATCTAAGTGATTACAAACACTACTGAAAGTATGGGTAGCAGAAGCGACCAGTGGGAAGTAGACAGGGGTGTGGTTAATGATCAGTTAATGAGAGATCTGTTGAAAACAAGGGAACATTAAAAATGGATCCAACAGTTCCTATATGACTCAAATAGGTCTAATATAAGAATAACTGGAATTAGCAAAAAATCAGAAGACAGAACAAAGGACATAAAAATCCTGTTTATATAAGTAATAGCAGAAAACTTTCCATACATGGAAAAAGAATTTAATATACAGAGAAGTGAAACACAGAATCCCAAATACCCATGATCAGGAACAAAAACAATTCACACCACATAATAATGAAAAAAAAAGAAAGACGACACAAGAACAGAATCTTAGATGCTAGAAAAAAGCAGTAAATCACTTGTAAAGGAAAACCTATCTGAATTACAATACATTTCTCAAATCTAAAGGCAAGGAGAACATGGAATGACATGTATCAAGCTCTTAAAGAAAACAACTTCCCACCTAGACTACTATATCTTGAAAAATTATCTTTCAAGAGTAATGGAGAACCAAGATACTTCCAAGATAAAGAAATCTGTAGAAATTCATGACCACCAAAGAGACACCCCTAAAAACTTTCAAGGATATTCTAGAAAGAGACAATGAAGCTAACAGTGCAAAAAGGTCCAATAGAAATGAATATATAAAATATTATCATAGTAATTAAGAAGACAAAAAGTAAAACAGCAGCAAAAAATTAATATAATGCCAGGTATTAGTCAATGCCTATCAGTTATAACTATCAAAATAAATGGACTTGACTCACTAATCAAAAGACACAAAATAGCAGAATGAATCAAGAAACAAAATTCAATGGTATGCTGTATATGAGAAGCACAATAAACACAAAAAGAAATGTATGGACTAAAAATCAAAGGATAGAAAACACAATATTCCACACAATAGAAACCTGAAAACAAGCAGGAGGAGGTATCCTATTTTTAGACAAAGTGGATTTCAAGCTAAAGCTAGTCAAAAGAAGCAAAGAAAGATATTACATATCATTAATGGAACTATTCAACAGAAAGCAATAACAACTACAAACATATTCAGCAAACCACGGTGCAACCAACTTCATATAACAAACTCTAATGGACATAAAAGATGAGATAAACATCAATAGAAGTATAGTGGGAGATCTCAATACCCTACTATCACAAGTAGATCAACCAAACAAACTAAAAAAATCAACAAAGAAGTATCACAGTTGTACCAAAACTTCAAACAAAAGGAGTATCTATTTCTATATCTATATGTCTATTAGTGTTCCAACAACAACAAAAAATGCACATTCTTTTTGGCCACACACAATACTTTCTCCAAAATAAATCATATACTAGTTAATATAGCATGCCTAAGTAAATGCAAAAGAACTGAAATTTTACAATACATATTATCAGATCACAATGCAATGAGACTAGAACTCAGTAACAAAAGAAACCAAAGAAATTATGAAACACATGGAAATTAAACAACACAATCTTGAATAATCAATGGGTCACAGAAGAAAATTACAGAAAAAATAAGACAGTTCCTAGAATTAAATAATGCCAGCACAACATTCTAGAACTTATGGACATAATAAAAGTAGTCATAAAAGGGAAATTTGTAATAGTCAGAAAAAATACAGAATGATAGAAAAATCGTATCAGAAAAATAGAATGAGCCCAAATAACCTAAAGACATATTCCAAGGTCTTAGATAAAAAAGAAAAATTCAAACCTAGAGCTTGTATAAGGAAGGAAATTAGAAAGATTAGGGCAGAAATAAATGAGATTTTTGAAAAATACAAAGAATCAATGAATCAAAGATCTGGTTCTTTGAAAGAATAAATAAAAGAGACAAACCCTTAGCAAATACGACCAAAAAAATGGAAAGAAAAGACACAAACTAATGCAGTTAGAAAAGAAAAAGGTGAAATCACAATGAACATTGCCACGATTCAGAAAATTAATTAGTTAACTACTTCACAAACATAAATGCCAAACAATTGGAAAACTCAGAAGAAATGGATAGATAACTAGCTGTATATGAACTGTCAAAACTGCATCAAGAAGATATAAAAACCAAACCATCCAATAATAGGCAAAGAAATTGAACTAGGAATAAGAAAAACTACCAACTAAGGAAAGCTTAGAACCTGATGGATTCACAATCAAGTTCTACAAGAACTTCAGGAAAGACAGAACACCAATACTCTTCAATTTTTTAAATGCAATTGAGAGGGAAGGAGTACTCCCAAAATCACTGTTGGAAGCTAACATTATCTTCATCCCAAACCAAAACAAAGATCCAACCAAAAGAGAACTATAGGACAATTTCTCTAATGAATATAGATGCAAAAATCCTTAACAAGATACTAGCAAACAGAATACAACAAATCATCAAAAAGATCATATACCTTGACCAAGCAGGCTTCATCCTAGGTTGAAATGATGGTTCAACATGCACAAATCACTAAGCATTTAATCATATAAACAGAAGCAAGGACAAAAATCACAAGATCATCTCCTTTGATGCAGAAATACCCTTTGACAAAATCCAAAAGACATTTGTGATAAAAGCCCTGAAGAAAGTAGGTTTAGAAGCTCCTTATCTCAACATGACAAAAGCCATTCATGACCAACCTACTGCCAACATTATATTAAGAGGAAAAGTTGAAGGCCTTCTCTCTAAAATCAGGAAGAAGACAAGGATGTCCACTATAACAAGTCCTGTTCAACATAGTCTCCAAAACATTAGACATACCAATCAGACAGAAAAAGATATAAAAGAGACATGCATGTGAAAGGACAAAGTCAAAATATAATTATTTGCAGATGACATGATTTTGCTTACAAGACCCAAAAAACTCCACCAAAAGACTCCTAGATTTGATAGCCAAACTCACCAGTGTAGGAGGATACCAAATAAACATACAAAAATCAACAGCATTTTTATACACTAATAATGAACCCCCGAAAAAGAAATTAGGAAAACAATATCATTAACAATATCATCAAAAAGTAAATACTGGGGCCAGGGATTTAGCTTAATGGCACTGTGTCTGCCTCGCAAGCACAAGGTTCTGAGTTCGATCCCCAGTAGCAAAAAAAAAAAAAAATTAAATACTTAAGATATTAATCTAACAAAGAAGTGAAAGACCTCAACAGTGAAAATTACAGCAGACTGAAAAAGAAAATTGAGGACATTAGAAAATTTAAAAAAATCCTCTATTCCTGGTTAGGCAGAACCAAAATAATCAAAATGGCTATAGTACTTCCAATACTGATATATAGATTTAATGCAATCTAAATCAAAATACTAACATCATTTCTTACAGAGCTAAAGAAAACAACCCTAAAATTTAAATGGAATCAGAAGAGACCCAGAAAAGCAAAAGCCATCCTGGGTAACAAAAGCAAAGCAAGTGGCATCACAATGCCAAATCTGAAATTATATTATAAAGCTATAGTGATTAAAACAGCAATGGTACCAGCACAAAAAAACCCCAGGACATGTGGATCAATGGAATAGAAAAGAAGAAGCAGAAACAACCTCAGGCAATAGAGCTATTAGAAAAAGGAGCCAAAAACATACACTGGAGGAAAGATAGCCCTTTAATAAATAGTGCTGGGAAAATTGGATATCCACACACAGAAGACTGAGTCCAGACCATATAATGTATCTTGCCATGTTCTAAACTAAAATAAAAATGAAGCAAAGTTCTAAATGTTAAAAGAAAAACAATGTACCATAAGATAAAATAGGTACAACTCTTGAAGACACAGGCATAGACAAGGACTTTTTCAACAGAACCCCAAATGGCACAAGCAATAATACTGAGAAACAACAAATAGGATCATATCAAATTAAAAAGCTTCTGCCCAGCAAAGCAAACAAAGAGTGGAAAGACAAATACAGAATGGGAAAACAAATTTTGCCAAGTATTCTACAGAGGACTATAACAAGAGTACATAAAGAACTCAAAAAAATTAGACCCTCCAAAATTAAAGACCCAATCAAATAATGGACAACCAAAAAGAATAGATACTTCTCAGAAGAAGTACAAATGGCCAATAAATACATGAAAAAATGTTCATTATCACTGGCCATCAGAGAAATCTAAATTAAAACTACAATGAGATACCATCTTACCCCAGAAAGAATAACCATCATTAAAAATCTAAGAGTAACAAATGCTGGAGACGATGTGGGGAAAACAACTCTACCACACTGTTGGTGGAACTGTAAATTAGTACAACCACTATGGAAATCAGTATAAAGATTCTTCAAAACACTAAAAACAGAACTCCATTTGACTCACCTATCTTCCTTCTAGGTATCTTCCCAAAAGAGTTAAAATCATCATGTTACAGGCACACATGCATATTCATGTTTACAGGGCATTAATCTATAATATCTAGATCTTGGAATGAGATGAATAATCCATCAACAGATGAATGGATAAGAAAAATGCAGTACTACACTGCCATAAAGAAAGATAAACTTGAAAAGATAAACTTGAAAGATAAACATTTTTAGGTAAAAGGATGCAACTTGAGAACATACTGTTAACTAAAACAAGCTGAAATATTACATGGTTTCACACACACAGACACACACACACACACACACACACACACACACACACATAAAAAGCAAACTGGAAGAGATAAATAGGAAGTAAAAGAAGTACAAATACTTCCCCAAATTACAAACTCCATTATTCCAAAAACACTTCAATATATATGCTAATTGGTTTTATTTACACCACTAATGTATCTTAGCTTACTGAAAGAGAAAGATTTATGTTATCTTTTTTTTCTTTTTTGTAAGAATCTTTTTGGTTTATATCTTTTTTTTTCTTAAATTCCTTTATTGGTACATTTTAGGTATACAACACAATTACATTTCTCATTGGGAATTTGTACTTTTACATGATGCATCTCGGTTCTTATTTTTTCCCCATTCCTAGCCCTTTCTTCGCCCCCTCCACCCTTCCCTATTTACAAAGACTTTATTTCCATTTATTCCATTTCTCATCATTTTTCCTTTTCCTTCTTTCCTCTCCCCTGTACCTCCCACTACCTCTACCCCTTTGGAACTTTTCTTCCTATATTGCATTATCGATTATTCATTCTAATCACTGGTACATTTTAGGCATAAAATATAATGGTATTCATCATTGGAAATCTGCACCTTTACATAATCTCTTTTGGTTCCCATCTTCCTCCTTTGCCCAGCCCTCCCTTCAACCCCTCCATTCCTCCCTATTTACAAAGATTTTCTTCTTATTTTTCCATTTTCTCATATTAATTCCATTACATTCTTTCCTTTCCCCTACCCCTCCCACCTCATTCCCCTTTGCCCCTTTTCTTCCTATTTCACGTTACCTATCATACATTTGAGTCCCCATTTACACTTTCAGTTTCTCACACCAGAGAAACTACATTTGGAACAAGAAGGGGCCCAGAATAGCCAAAGCAATTCTAGGTAACAGAGACATGGCAGGGGGTATCACAATCCCCAACGTGCAACTCTACTACAAAGCTACTGTGATAAAAACA
>NW_004624839.1:1301425-1341140 GCF_000247695.1 Heterocephalus glaber
TGGGCTTTCCTTTGTATGTGATTTGTTTCTTTTCTCTAACTACTTGTAAAATTTTGTTCTTCTGTTGGGTTTCTGGACTCTTAACAATTATATGCCTATTTGTAGAATTTTTTTTTGATCAAGGCTAGTTGAGTCCTATATGCCTCACTTATTTGTATGTGAAGTTCTTTTCCTCTGTTTCAGAAGTTTTTTGCTATCACTTCTGTGAACCATTTTTTTATGTTGTCTGTACTCTCTTCTGTTTCTTCATTGACTGACATCAGTGATACATTATTCTTCTTTGCATTGTCTAGCAGCTGCTGGATTGATTTCTCATGGTCCCTTACTATTTTTAAGAAATTTTTCTTTTCCTGGTTACTAATTGCAATCTTATCTTCTATATCTGAAATTCTGTCCTTACATTGGCTCATTCTGCTGTGTAAACTTGCAATGGAGTTTTTAATCTCCTGGACATCTGTTTGCATCTGTTTTATGAATTCCATTGTTTCCTATGTTGGATTTCATCATGTTCCTCACCTCCTGTATTTTTTTAATCTGTGTCCTCTCTAGATTTATCAATCATGTCTTGCACTATGGGCACAATCTCTGCTGTTACCTGAGAAATTATTTCTGATTTCATTTTTTCCTGAAACTGTTTTTTTGCCAGTTCAGGGAGTCCAGTTGGTTAAGTATCAGATTTTTTCATCTCATTTCCCTTCGGGGTTCCTTTAGGTGATCTGGAAGTCTGATTCTGAGGCTTTTTTACATGTCTTGTCCTTTCAATGGGGGGGGTGGCAGGGGGGCCTACTCAACACTAGGGTCCCCTGCTCCTCAGTGCTGGGGTTGGTGGTACAGCGGGCCGAAAGGCTCACCTCACTGGCACTGGGGGCAGATCTGCTCCTCGTAGCTGGGGGAGGTGGTCAGATGGCCTGTAAGGCTCCTCTACAGGAATCTATTTAGCTTATTAGTCTTTGTAACATAATAATTTTTCATAATTAGAAAAAATTTAACCAATATGAATAAACTAATGAGTAATTCATCTTCTCTGAGAGGGTTCTTTTCTCTCTGTTCTTAACACTTTCTCCTCTGAAATCACATTCATTCTGGGTATCAGAGAATATTTAACTGTATTACATGTAGCCTGACATATGAAAGCACATTGTCATTCTGAAGTTCTATAATCCCTATGTATACATAATACAAGGATTTAGTTACAAAATACAAATACATTTTAAAAGGAAAACCCTTCACATTTTAAAGTTCTGAAAGGCTGAAAATACAACTTCAGTCCCATTTTTTTGCAAGAAAAAACTTATTCATTTATTCAGCTATTATAAATTCAGTATCTATCACAAAATGCATTGTTAGGAAGCAAGGATACCAGTAAGGTATCCTTTTTAACTAATTGCCAGAGTCACAGGTAGTCACAGTTGAAAGGAAGCGGTTTTGTTTACCTCCTGCAGTCAATAATCAAGATAGAACCAGAGTTTAGGTTCCACAGTTCCTAGATATATGCTAACAATGAAAGTCAGAGCTAAGTACATAGAAGGCATAGAGCACAGTAACAAGTCCTAGAAATGAAAGCAAAGAGCTACAATCTAAGCCAACTACATAGACAAAATATAAAAAAAAATAAAAAACGAATCCAGGGCAGAGTTTGCACAAGATAAGATACATTATTTTAGCAATAAAATAACCATTGGTACTGAGGAGGAAAACTTCTACAAAACAGTTCCAGTTTCTACTGGCAAGCAATGCAGTAAGAACTGGTATTCTGTATATAAAATCTGGTCAACATATATAATAATACATCTCTCCATTAGTCTATGGATTCCATTACAGATCTTCACTTAGTCTAATACTGTACAGTACCTCACATTTACTGGCTCCTCCACAGCGTTTATTGGATAGAAAAATAAAGAAGTGAATGAGAGGACAGAATTCCAATTCCAAAGTGTATTGTAAGTCTTCTGCATATATTTGCTTTGTCTAATACTCCAATCTTCTTGGGTTTGTATGCTTGTTCTTTGTTTATATAATGTCAGAATGTTGATATTTTTTGTAGATGGTATAAAAATTACAATAAAACTACTGAATAGCCTTTGTAACTACTTGTAATCAAATATAATAATTATATTTAGCTTCAATCTGTACAATTTTCAGCTTATTGAAGAATTCCAGTACCTTTCATATGTCCCTCAAAGATCTAGCATGTCCAAAACCCCTGAGGCATAGGTGTAGTCTTTGCAAGGGAAAAGTATAAGACTCTGCTGCTTCATCAGTGATGAATTATAGATAAAATCAGCAACATATCATTTCACAATAAATCCTTTTGCATTTGTATGTAGAATATAACTTAGCCTTATTCATAACAACCACAATAAAGTGGAATTTTTTGAATTATGTATGGCAAATATACAGCAAACATTCAGGCATCAGCTAAAATTCAAATCTAGAAAAAGAAACTTATTTTCAACGTAGGTTATAACCTAAGTGTAAGTTTATTCAATTCATTTTTCTTTAAGATATTGTTAACAAATGTTTTTATGCCCCATGTAACCAGACAGTTGTATAGTTGCCCTTCAGCTACACAGTAATGATCGCTTTTCTGATGACTTTCATGCTGTTAAGTGGACCATTATGACTTGACTCATGCCATTATATAGCATCCTAATAGTGACAAAGAAATAAACTTTCAAATCAGCACAGCATCATACTGTCTGCACTACTAATTTTCTTTACATTCTCTGTATTCATTTATATTTAAGTTCAATGAAGTGAAACTGTTAATATGGTTGGGTTTTCCTAGGCATATTTTAATTCATAATTAATATGTGATAATGTGAACAGAGTCACCAAAGTTACCTTTACATTTTACAAAAACTAAGAACTACATGAAGACAAAAAATACACTCCATAGCTTTGTATTAAGATTGTTCCAGTAAGGTAAGTTTAGTTAGAAAATTAAACTATTAAATATAGAATAAGAAGTTCAGGTCCAATGCAGGCCAATTATTTATCATTTATACATAATAAATTCCACTGATAGCCTATAGTCGCAGAGTATGTGCTGTTCAGATCAAGCTTCCTCAAGTGTGCATTGGTCATTACAAAGGGAACAGGGAGTAGTGAGGAATGGTTCATTGGACAGTAACATAACACTTGAGGAAAATACAATTTAAAGCACAGGCCCCATTGACAAAGCATGGATAACAAACCTTCCATAAGGGAATAAATGTTCTATCCACCTACTGAAGAATTGTTAAAATTTGTAATAAGGATAAAATGATTTCTTATAGAGACAGTCTTAAATATGTACACTTTTCTATACTTTGCAGGATGATTTGTAAGACATATGTCATAGATATGAAACTCCATAAAACATACATGATAAAGATGAAACTATTCACAATTGATAAAATACTTAAAGTATTATTTGTCACATTTTTTTCAGTGTATGGTGTCTTAAAAATACCAGTAGGAAAAGTAGGGGTTCTTGTCATATATTTTTTGTGCTGCTTTACAAACAGCACAGTATTAGAAACTGTAGTAAACACTATCTACACTCATACTGCCTGCAGTACTTGCTTACCCTTGGCCCCTCAGCTCCCTCCAGCCTGACCTTTGACAGCTCAAGGTGACCAGCACCAGGGGCCAGTTGTACTCAACACGTAACATTGGAGCTGCTGTACCCACACCTTGGCTCCCTCGCCACTGACTGGGAAAACTGGGATACATATTCTCCACTGCTTCCGGGAACCTCCTGGCAGAATCCAGCTTTGGTAGCTCATCACACTGACCCGATAAGACAAGCTGTCCTCACTTCCCAGACTCTACTTCTCACTCCTCGCCCATGTTTCCTTCACCTCCAGTGTGAGCTACTTTCAAATGAATCAGTGTTTGGCTCTGTTTTGGAAGGAACTGAAACAGAGGCAAGAATATGTTCAACTGTTGCAGTGCTCATATAGCCCAGCGCTCTCTGGTTGACTCTTTCTGCCTCTCCCACCCAGCCTACTCAGGCTTGATGTCTCCAGCTTCTGCCTACTCCACCCACTCCCTCACTTCCCCAGGACTCTTGCCAGCTTGACACTGAAAGCCAGCCTGGCATAAGACCTAGTGTTAGCTGACACAGCCTCTCCTCTTTATTCTATGGCAATATTGTCTACCAGATCAGGTGCTAGCATAAGGACAGAAATAAAAATTTTCAGCCCTGAAAAAGAAAAAAAAAAAGACAACAGCTATTATCTGATTTTATGTCATAAAAACAGCCAGGTGAGAAAAAGTGTTAGGTTCATTTTATAGAAGAAAGACTGAGTAACTCCTCCAAAATGACACATTTGGTAAGAGGCAGAGACTGGACAAGAGTTCAACTCTCGCTTTCCGTCTGCTTCTCTTTCCCTGTAGAAATGAGAGGTCTTCACCTCCTCTTATTAGCATCTCTGTTTAAGCATATTAAATTTCACAGACTAACTCATGTTTATAAAGATATATTACTAAACCCATTTTAAAACAATCATACTTACTGATAAATATTCAATATAGGCAATCCACACATTAAATTGTAAGTCAGCATGGCATTAAACATTGGTTATTTCACTTGTTAAATTCTTTTATTTTTGTAAAAACAAAAACATCCTTTGGATATATATTCTAGACAAGAATTTGGATCCATTTCCTTGGATCCAAAATATATAAGAAGACAAATTTATATCTGAGGTTTTCTGAAGATCTAAATAGAGCTTCTCGCTTTCAACAATCTGATATTTTAGATTAGATTATTTTTCTGTTGTATCTATGAGGTTGTTTCTGGGATGTTTAGCAATATGCTGGCCTCTACTACTAAATACCAGTAGTGGAAAATTGCCGCTACATTTATAACAACCTAAAATGTGTTCAGTCACTACTCAATGTTCCTGGGGTAGGTTTGGTGAACATGCAAAAATATGAATTTTACAGGCCAAACATCCTTTTCACTACATTTTATAAAATATATCCAATCCATAAGGACAGTGAAATTTAATGTAGCATTAGAACACAAATCATTTATATCTACCTTGAAATTTTTACTAATGAGGAAATATTAAATCCTGATAACCTTTATCTAATATCAGTATTTCAGGCTTCCAAAGTTTCCAAGTGTGAAAAAATGATAAGTGTGAAGCTTTTGGTTCTGAAACCTAACTTAATAATAGTATAAGGAAAATACTATGCTTTTCATGTTTGGGCTCATAAGTAAAATCTATTGTCAGTTTATATTTCACAGAGCAAGTTTATGCTTCTGTCATTGAAACAACAGCCCATGATGCCATGAACAAGAACACAAAATACTCCAATAATAAAAAGATGTGACATGCGAAGTGCAGAAGTATTTCTGGAGAGTAAGTAAAACAAATGAAAAGTATACTGTTGAAGTTTTGTGTGAACTTCAAAGAAGTTAATGAGACAAAGAAGCTATGCATGTATGTCCACTTCAGTAGATTTTGATGTTCCTGGAAATTTTCCTGCATTTTAGCATTTGAGCTTAGCTTTAAGTCTGTATTTCTGTTGTTAGTTTTGCATTCTTATGCATCCCTATCAGTGTTTGAAGAAGAAAGACAAAGGTCTGTACCACTTTTAGTCTGAAAATCTCTTTTCACTTCTTTGGCTTCCATTTTTTAATAGCACCATTTTTGGAAATGTATTTAAACTCATTTCCTTTGTTAAACTGTAGGTATTTAGAAGGTTTATACACATGGCATTTGCTCAATATAAGAAAGACCACTCAACCCTCAATGGTCTTTTAAGTACTGTCTTCATTTTTAACAATTAGCTTAGCCTTCAATGCTGTGTATTTCATATTTCTCAATGCTTTATATTTCAATACAATACAATACAATAACATCCTCTTTAACCTACCATCTATCAATTGACAGTGCACTTAACTGCATCATATATTTTATCCTGGACAAAAAAATGCAGGACTTTATTTTCTTTAGAATTCTCTAAATGTCTTTAGTAAACATTTATTTTATGATCAGAAAGTAAAATAAAAGTTTAAAGAGGGCATTTCACCTGTGTGTGTGTGTGTGTGTGTGTGTGTGTGTGTGTACAATTATTTTTTTGGCTAGGCTTCGTGAACCTAGGGTCTCACAGATGTGAGCCTACCATTAAACTATTCTGCCAGACCTCTTTTGCCCATATTTAGTCGGTCTCTATACAGGAAACAGTAGGTATCATCTCTGACTCATATCATTTAGAATTCTCAGAGCATTAAGACTGAAACATTAAGCACTGTTGCTAACAATATATACTTCTAAACTCTATATTTTAAAATAATTTAATCGATCATCAATTTAGTCTTTGAATAACTCTTAATCATATTTCAAGATCCACCATTCACATCTGGTTCTTCTACATTCTCTTGGAATATTATATTTCTTCATTTACCAAATGACCAATTCTCCGACCTCACAGTATTGGAGTTGGTGATAATAAATGGCAAAGCACTTTATATATTAGACATCAAGGTTGCCCACAGTGTGTCCAGTGCCAGAGGATCAGAGGAAAAAAATAAGTTTGAGAGGAACCAGCTTAGGTTCTTTCTCTATACATATATACCATAAATTTCCAAATGAATAATATTAAATGAAGTGTTTATCAAACATCTGATAAAGACAAATATTAGGGTATAACAATGATAGCAATGGTTTTACTTAATCCTTACAACCAGCCTATTTGGTTTATTATAGATAAATTCATCTATAATAATATTTTATAGAAAACCTGACAGGATTTATCAATATCAACACCATATGTTTCGCATATATTTGAAGTTTTATGTTCTGCAAAAAAATCATAGAACTACGGAATGCATTATTAAAGTTCATACTCTGTAAGTTTAGAGTTAGATGAATTTTCACTAACATTGCACCTGTGTACCCACTGACAAGGCCCCCAAGCCAGACCCCCACCCAAGCAGACCTGTTACCTGCATCCATAGGAACACAAAGATAAGAAGAAGCCAACAGCTGCCCTGCTCGCAACACTGCCCTATTTACCAGGTGGCCCCAGGCCCATCCCCCATGGAACTCTAAAATTTTCCACCCTCTCAACCAGTGCCCCCTCCCCTACCTAAAATGCCCCATATCAACCGCACACACTCTCCTCTCAATGTCAACGGCCTTCTTGCCCTTGGCCCATCTGTACCTAGATGGCAATAAACTTATCACATGTTGCTTAGACTTTCCCTGCCTCAGTAGTCCCAATCATGCTTTGGTCTAACCTTACACCTATCACCTATATTAAAAACAAAAAAGATACTTAGAAGCCTCTGCTGTCCCTTTCTAGTTACTACCTACCCAGCTGTAAAGGAACCATTTTTTTGGCATCTGACACATAGATTAGTCTTGACAATAACTTTTTGCATATGACAACAAAGCAAAAATAGGTAAGTAGGACTGTATCAAATTAAAAACTTCTGCACAGAAAAGAAAACAATCAACAGGGAGAAAAGGTGACCTGCAGAACAGGAGAAAATATTTGCAAACAATATACCTGACAATGGCATATAACCCAAAATACATATGCAATGCCTATGCTTCAAGAGCAAAAAAGCAAGTAACTAGATTTTTTAAATAGACAAAGGACTTGGATAAACATTTCCAAAGAAGGCAGGCAATGATCAAAAGATACATAAAAAGATTTTCAACATCACAAATTACCAGGTGAATGAGTCAGCTTTCTGTTGATGTCAAAGAGAATCCCTGACATACCCAACTTCAAGGTGGAATGGGTTATTTCGGCTCAGTTTGAGACGTTTCATTCTATGGTAGGCCTCCTCCAAGGTAGAAAAACCACTGCAGGGTAAAGCTCCAAACCTCATGGCAGCCAGGAAGCAGAGAAGGGACAGTCAAAGAGAGCAGAAGGGGTTGGTACTGGAGACAGGATACATTCTTCAAAGGCACACTCCCAGTGACCAACTTCCGCCAGGCCCTGTCTCCTAACAACACACTGAACTACACACTCATCAGCAGATTAATCAACTGATAAAAGTTTGTACGCCTGTGATATAATCACCTTCCAAAAGCCCCAACTTGAATACATGGGCCTTTGGAGGGATATTCTTGATCTAAATTGTAACAACAAGGAAACACAAATCAAAATTACTATGAGCTATCACCTCCTACCTGTTAGGATGATCATTATTAAAATAAAATTATAAGGGTTGACAAGGATATGAAGAAAAGGGAACCCCTGTCCATTGTGGGTAGGATTATAAAATGGTGCAAGTACTATGATAAATAGTATGGAGGTTAATCAAAAAGCTAAAACATGGACTCCCATGTTCACTGAAGCAATGTGCACAAAGAAGTAGGAAACACCTAAATATTCACTGACAGGTAAAGGGAAAAAGACAGTGTGGTAAATACACATAATGCAATACTACTTAGCCATTACAAAAAAGGAAATGCTACCATACCCACTGACACAGATGAACCTTGAGGGCATTATGCTAAGCAAAATAAACTAGGTAGAAGGAAAAATCCCGCATAATTTCACTTACAGGAGTTATCAAAAACTGTCAAACTCAGAAGCAGAGAATACAATGGTGGTGGCTAAGGGATGAATGGAGAAGAATGGATGGGATTGACTGCCAATGAGGAAAACAATTCAACTATGCAAAATGAGTAAGTCTTCAAGGTATGTTGCCAAATATCATGCCTATTGTTAACAATACTATATTGTATAAATATTTGTTAGGCAGAAAATTTCATGTTAAACGTTCTTACTACAAATGAGAAAGAAAAACCTTCCAACATAGAAAACAGCAGTCAAACTGTTTAAACAAAGAGTATGACTCAACTTATCACTAACACAGGATTTAATTTAGGAACTGACCACAGAAAAAGGGAAAAATATTTTATGAAATGGAGAGCATGGCAGTGAATTAACAGTGACATGTTAATCCTATTGTGCTTGTGACGAATAAGAAAAAAAAAGTTTAGAGTTAAGATAACCTAAAATAAAAATCTCTTGATATGAGTCCATTGTAATTATTTAATGAAATTATTACTGAGGACTAGTTGTATGCAAGTTATACAGATTAACATGCTCATGACAGGGCCATGATTCGCATGTCTCACTTCCAGGTGGCTTGAACCACTGGTGGTACCTTCATGACTATCCTACTGAGTAGGTTTTCATTAATTTTATTAGTAAAAAGACCAATAAAAGTAATTAGATCCATTTGTACCACCAGTGGTACAAGCCACTTGACAGGACAGTCTTGTGTGTACCACCAGCGGTTCAAGCTGGCAGGAGTGTTTTAAAAAACCTTACGAGAAACTGTGTATTTAAGGATTTAACTAATAAATTATACAATAAAGATTAAAAGTGTTATACCAAAAACCTTCATAATATCTAAACTGATTAATTATTTGTTCATAAATATTTAAAGGAAAGGAGAGAGAATGTAAGAAGGAATGTATCCCAGAGGTATGGCAGGTTAGATGAGATTTAAAAGATGGCTACAAGGTGATAAAGGTAGAAAATATCCCAGGAATGGAAGCAGAAAAAAAAGCTTATTTATGAACAATAAACAGTACAAATAAGATAGTAATACTGAGTTTCTCTGCAAAGTAGCAGAGCAACTAGGTTGAAAAGGAAAATTAAAATGGGCAAGAAATGAGGACCATTTAGGCTTTCCAAATTTAGTGGACGTCACACAGATCAGTATTAAAATTATAATCAAGGTATGATTTGGAAATATTTATCTATTAGCCTATAAATACTGTATACATCTAGTGCCTTTTAGTAATCAACAGATGGCATTTGTTATAATTGTTATCAGCAGAAATTTCCTGAAGCTTACGCCAGGAAATCATATGAAAGGGGCTAGGGGGCCGGGGTTTTAGCTCAGTGGTTCCACCGCCTGCCTTGCAACCGCAAGGACCTGAGTTCGATCCCCGGTACCAAAAATAACAATAAAAAATATTTGGGGCCGGGAATTTAGCTCAGTGGTTTCGTTGCCTGCTGCACAAGCGCAAGGATCCAAGTTCGATCTCCAGTACCAAAAAAAAAAAAAAAAAAAAAGGGGCTAGGGCTTCAGGAGCAAAGTGGTAAGAAGATAAGATCACAGTGACATGTTAAAACATTTTTGAAAAATGGTCATCAGTCCACAAGAGTGCATCATTGTATTACTCTCTCAAAATATGTATCCTTTCCAAAAGAAAAATGTAGAAAAGTTAGAGTGGAAAAGAAAGCACATTATTAAACCGTTTTAAATCTTCACCAACCTAATACTAATTCTTAAACTGAACACTAGGCTATATTGATCTGTCACAGTTTTCTTACCCACCAAAAAAAAGAGGGCAGAGAACTAAGTTATATGAATTCAGGAGCAACCACTACTGTGAACTCATAACAACACGTTTGTTCCACTTTTAATTTTGTGGCAAAGGATTCCTAACATTTTACTGCAATGACGCTAGGGTTTTTAATAATATTTACTTAACCTTTTTGAAGTAAGTTAAATTTATCATTGATAGGATACTGCCTACAAGCTGTTCCTGTTTTCTCTTGTGCCATTACATATTGTTGCCGTAGCACTTTATGAAGTTGGAAACATAGTTATGTGGGAATGTATTTGATGTGGTAGGAATACTGAATGATTTTTTAAAAACTCAGCATTAAAGTAACCCTTACACTGTGTGTATGTATGCAGAGGGGTATCAAAGGAGAAAATAGAGAATATATATTTTGGCTTATGAATAGAATCATTTTGTACTAAATGCTAAATATAATTTCCATTTCCCATCAAGAAGGATTAAAGCTCAGAATATTGATGGTTAGAAAATACACTTACCACTTGTCCATTGTGTGGGTTCTTATGAGCATATGGAGGTCCACGAATATGATTCCACATCTGGCCAGATGTCATTGCAAAGACAATACACTGAAAAACAGGACACAATGTTTCAATATATAAGCCAGAGAATTACACATTTTGTGATACGAATCTGCCTTTTAAAAATAATGAATCAGCTCATCCATTACAACTTTTCCATCTACTAACCATGCAGTCTTGGGTAAGTTACTTATTCTCTCTGCATCTTAAATTCTATATCTATAAAACGGGGATGCCAATTCTGTTGAAGAGATGTACTGATTAAACTGAATAACGTATTTAAAGCATCTGGTATGGTGACAGATATTCTGATATTTTGTGCTATCTGGCCCAGTCAAAAGCACAGATGAAACTCTTGATATTTCAGTGATAGATGAAAGGATATGATAATTACATAGACATCTAAACTTCATTCCTATATTAATTTGGATCACCAAAAGCTTACATACTCAGGTTATAATACTTACATCTCCATAAATACTTAAAGTGCTCTCAGAAAAGTGTGTGCATTGTAAATTCAGAAGATGTTTAGAGATGGAAGAAATCATAAAAGGATACTGCCAGGGATATCCTATGGATAATTTTTTTATGCCTGGTGGATTTACCAGAAAAGAAGTGTACTCAGAATACAGTTCTGAAAATACAAGGCAATACCATGCAGGGTGGAAGAAAGTATAGGAACCAGAAGACATAGATCTATCACTGTCACTCATGGGTATGTTCTGTTTAAACCATATACTTTAAAATTCATGAACATGAACACATTTAGACTTAAATGTGTTCTTTAGGTTAAAAATATGTAGCACTACCTATGGTCCTATAATTTCTCCAATCCTTCTTTATATTTATTAATTTTTAAATGACTAATGAGGATACAAAAAGGAAAACATAGGGTGGGTCAAATTACAAAGGATATTTTAACCTAGAAAAAAATTAGATTTTGTCGCACAATTTCTTGGAAGTCAAAATATTTCTCAGAAAATGATGATGATCTAACAGGTTTGGAGATGCTATCTGGAAATGGGATCCATGATCTTCCCAGTCTGGGCCCAAAATTCCCAGGGGATTGCTATGTAGTGCTCACCCTCTCTAAGCCTATTTCCCAAGATTGTCTCACTCAGTCTCTCGGAAGGATGTTGCTTCAGTCCTAGTGCAAGGCTACTAATATTTTGGTTTATATCTTGAACTCTGAATAACTATTTGAAGATAACAATACACAGTGTAATAACTATTGCTATTCTTTTATTATCTCATTACGACATTTTGTGTTTTTTTCATCAAAAAGTGTTATCTGAATCCTCTTCCCACTTTCTCAAGAATAACATCGTAGAAACCAGATTTGACTCATAAAGACTTAGCCTAGGTTGAGATATTTTCTGAAAGTCAAGATTTTATATTTAAAAGATACACTAGAATATTAAGATGAGTATAGAGAATGATTTACAATATTAAAAATCACGTAAAATTTAAATTATGTAAGAAAAATTCTATAGTTAATTCATATTACCATTTCAGTAAAATTAGAAAGTTTAGGTTGATTATTCTGTAATTATGATATAGTGTTCTAGAAGGGTATTTTTCAGGATTCTAGAAAAAGACATATCTAGTGAATAAACACATCTGTAGTATAAAGAAGAGACCTTTTTGTTTTTAATAGATACCCAAAAATACCAAACAGGTGTCCCCAACCTACTGACCAGGAAGCCCATGGCACAGCAGGAGGTGAGCTGCTACCCATGGCTCACATTATTACCTAAGCTGTTTCCTGTCAGATAACTTTCAACATTAGATTATCATAGGAGCACAACCCCTACTGGGAATGGCTCACAGAAGGTACTGTATTTCAGGAAAATATGCACAAGGATTAGCTGCCTGCACTTTTGTTGCCAACCAACACCACAGGTGCAGAACTATTCAAGTCTTTGAATGACTATATATAAGGAAATCTGAACTGGTCATTTTGTGTCAATATACACACGAATGGAAAGGCTGCCAAGAGTGGATGATCTCTGGTCTCACTGCTTAAGCCAAAGAGGTTGCTTCTGAATGTGAGTCTATGCACTGTCATCCATAGAGAAATGCTGGCTAGTGGAAAAATGTTACCTGAATTTAACAAGTTTTGAAGGATATAATTAAAATTCTCAACCATATTAATGTATATGTGCATAACTCATGCCTGTTAGTGAGGAGATAGAGGCAGAACATACATGTGCTCTGACCAGTTTTTGAGTTACAAGAGCCACTTCTGAAATATGTTCTAGAAAAATAATCAACACTGGCAGGATGCTTCAGTAACACAGAATGGGTCTAAAAACTTGCTTACTCATATGACATATTCAACCTGCTCAACGAACTCAGTCATGGCTGGGGAGAATGAAAACTGTTCAGATTGGCAGATAAAATAGCTGTATTTAAAAACAAACTGGAATTATGGGGAATTTGGAGATTCTGAAAGAGACTAAGCCAGGGTCTTCTTTCTCCCAGTAGGTGCATGATCACCTATCTCAGTTATCATGAGGTTTGAGCTACTTCCCAACCACAAAAGACCCACATACTTGGAAGGAATGCATCTGCAATCCACCTGTGAATAAGCCAGGTGAATCAGCTTTGCCCATGTTAAAAGAGGATCAATCGTTTGAGATCCCATTTGAAAGTGGCCTTAAAATATATCTGAGACAACTTCAAATCTCCATACAATCTGTATTTAAGTCAAGGCAGAATATCCGGAGCTTGACTCAAAAGCACTGAAAAGCCTGCTTTTATTGCGAACATCTTGTATTTGTCAAACAGTTTTCTGCAGTGACAGCAATCAAAATGAGCTTATGGGGCCGGAGATTTAGCTCAGTGGTTCTGGTGCCTGCCTCGCAAACTCAAGGTCCCAAGTTCAATTCCCAGTACAAAAAAAAAGGGGGGGGCTTATGGAGTACACTGGACATAAGCAATACACTTCAGGTTTCACTGTTTCACATCACTCTCCCGGATAGGACCTGTGTAGCTGCAGAAAAACAAGCTCAGGTTCCCACTGCTTCTGCATTATGGTGAATGTGTAATTATTTTATTATATATTATAATGTAATAATGGAAATAAAGTGCAAAATAAATAAAACGTGCTGGAATCATCCCCAAACCATCCTGCCACCCTGGTCTATGAAACTATTCCTGTTTATTCACTGGACAATTATTTACTGAGGATCCAGGTCTTTTACTGGATACTAGGGATATTACAACAAATAAGACAAAGATGGTCCCATCCTCAGCCATCCTGAATAAGTCACATGAGCCATAAATCCTCAAAAAATTTCTTAAGTATTCATTTAACATTTATTTACTGAGAAAGCCTATTATATGCTCCAGAACTGTCAGAAGTTCGTAATAAAGTAATGAACAAAAATATGAGGAGAAAACTGTCCTTATGGAGTTTTCAATCTACAGCGTCAGGGGAGCCAATAGAAATTTTAAATTACAGTGAAACCTTCACTTGCAAGCATAATTTGTTCTGGAAACATGCTTGTAATCCAAAGTACTTATACATCAAAATGAATTTCTATCTAAGCAGTAATGGAAACTCAAATGATTCATTCCACAACGCAAAAATATTCATATAAAAATGACTTCAATAATGTATTATAATACAAAATAATAAAGAAAATACAAACTATAAAGAAAAACAAATTAACTTACACTTACCTTTGACAACTTTCATGGCTGGTGTGAAGGAGACAAGACAGACGAGTCTTATTGTATAGGATAACTTTCACTCTTGCTCACTGAACCACTGCTATCTATTGGCTCAATGGAATATTCTTCTTTTCATGCAACTTGAACAAGGAACCTATCCAAGGATACTTGACTTTTACCTCCTCTTGAGGATTTTGCGGCAATGTGACATTGCATTGTCATTAAATGGATTCATTCTCACATTACTACAACCTTACTTGGGTGGTGCTTTTCTATAAAATTTTGCATAGTTTCCCACATTTTTCATTTTTCCCTAATCTCACTTGAAGTGAGGGATTTCTCCCTCTTTTTTTCTTCCTCCTCTGCAGACAAGATCTCCTCCATAACTTCTTGCTGCTGGGAGATGACCCACCCACCATCCCAAAGCGAGAGAGAGAAGAATCATTGGCTTGGTTGTGATCATGTGATGTTCATTATCACATACCATCTGTATTTCAAGACATCACTTGTTTGTCAAAAATTATTAGAAATGTTTGCTTGTCTTCCAGAGCACTTGCAGAACAAGTTGCTCACAGCATAAGCTTTGACTGTATATACTAAATGGTGATGATGCTTTGGGAAAAGGAAAACGGGGAAGGTGCTTTAAACTGGATGAGATCACCAAGGAAGTAAAAGTAGACAGAGAAAAGAACGGAAGCATCTCTCTGGGCACTCCAAGGTAAGAGGTACAGTATACAGAAATGAACCAGCAAAGAAGATTAAGAATAGCCAGAGAAAAAGAAAATTTAAAAATGTGGCATAATGGCAGGGAAATAAAGAAAGTGATTCAGAAATGAAGAGATGAGTTTTGTCAATACTGATCATGGATCAGTAATATGATGGTCCAGAACTAAAAACTGAATTTCCTTCCCTAAAAAATATTTGTGCCCTTAACACAGTATTTTCAATGGAGTATCAGGATTAAAACCTTACCAACAAAGAATGAAAGAATAGAGACAATGGTTTCAAGGAGTTCTGCTACAATGAGGATCGCATGAATAAGGAATATAGCATTATATTCTTTTGGATAAATAAGGAGCTAGACGAATTGCTAATGAGAATGATTCAGTTCTTAGTAGGAAAAACAAACTTAGGAGACACTGAAAAGGGGAAACTATTGGAGCACTGTTATTGAGCAAGTGAGAAGGAGTAAGATCTAAGACACACGGGGAAGGTGTTAATCTTAGATAAAAGGAGAAACAGTTCAAATAGTACAGCAGTACACACATCCCAAGAGATTTATGCATTAAATGTAGTAACTGAAGAGGGTCTGTGTATCTCTATGGGATAAAAACAAATCTTCACTTTCAATATCTTATAACTAAAATGTGTAATTTTCTTCAACTTGAATATTGGTTATAGGTCACAGTAGTATTTGTACTACCTGTAATTTTGTTAATGAGAGTAAAACATATAATTTTGTAAGATTTATTTATCACAACAGCTATAGTTAGTATCTCAAAACACTGTTTATCCCCATCAGTATTTTTAAATTATGGTAGTTACTTGGCCTGGAGTTAGATTTTATGATTAAGTGTATTAATAAGGAAACAGATATACCATAAGTTTTACAAGCACTTAAGAGGAAATGCTCAGATTCTCTTTCAAAATTAAACAGCCATACAAACTATAGTGTTGTTACCTAACTGTAAAATCTTCATTTTAGTACATGACTTACTCAAGACTACAGGAATTGGTTTAAAGCAGGCTTAAACACAGAATATTCTATTGAGTCACCTGAAGTAACGATAGATGTATTTACAGTACTCAGTATTCACAAAGCTGTATCCCTTTTCATAAGTCAAGATACTGAATAAACATAAACTTATAAAATGCAGAATAGCCCATATGTATAAACACTACTTTTTGAGTTTACAAGGTGAGTTTTTAGTTTATTAGTATAAGTTTGTGACAAATAATGATTATATTCATCTTAGGAAATTGGTACATATACATACCAAATAATCATTCTTTAATATAACATTCTTTTTTTGGTTTTCATAAGTGAAATGTTGCCATTTCATTACATTGATTAATCAGGAAATTTTAATTTTTACAATTTATTACTTAACTTTTAACTAAAATATTTCTACAAAAAGGGGCATGATTCATAAGGCTATAGACAATGACAAAGTCAACTCCTGTAAGCAATACTGAGCTCAACAAAAGGAGCACTATCTGAAAGACAGGAGGCCTCCTTGTGTCCTAATCATTTCCAACATAACTCTCTCGAGACAAGGGCATTTTTGAAAATGCTACATTACAAAGCACATGTATAATGATGCATACTTGAGCATACACAGTGAAACCTTACTCTGCCGGAATTAAATTTACACTTCAAATAGGAGTGCAAGTTGATAAACATCTTCACCAACTGGTATTAGATGTGTGCCTATGTGTCCTAATTTCAGCTTTTCTGGCTGAGGTGTGGTGATATCACATTGTTGTTTGTTTTCTTTTGTACTTCCCCAGTGATTTATGAAGTTGAATACCTTTTCTTATGTGTAGTGAGATTGGATACTTTTGTAAAATGCCCAGGAAGTCCATTAACTCCTTTAAATATTTGGTGATCTGCTCTTTTGTTACTATTTTGTCAAAGTTTTTATATTTCTGAATGCAAGTCTTTGTTAAATTTATACATAGCAAATAATCTTTAGTAACCTGTGGTGTTCCTTTCTTTTCATTTTTTCTTCTACCAAACAGAAGTTCTTGATTTAAATGCAGTTTATCAATCATTTCTTCTATTATGGTTACTAGTTCTTACGTTCTAAGAAATTCTTGCCCACTCGGTATTCATGTAGATACACACTATGCTTTCTTACAATTGTGTTAATGTTTACATTTCACATTTAGATACAGAATTCAGCTTAAAATGATTTCTTGCATATGGTGGGAAGCAGGGGCATAAATTCCTTTTTTTCCTATGTCAATATCTCCAATGGGACCAGCAACACCAAAAAGAAATCCGTTGAGATTTTATCAAGGTCAAAATAGACATCTTTATAATGTTGACTCCTTCAATCTATGAACATATTACATCCAATACTGTTGTTTTTTTAAAAAAAAATCCTCTGCATAATGTTTGATAGTTTTCAGAATAGTGGTTTTGCACAGCTTTATGGGATTGATTCATATGTTTTGTAAATTTAATTTTCTTTTTTAAGGTATATATAAATAAAGTTGATTTGTGTATATTTATCTATATGACAATCTTGCTCAATGTGCTCAGGCCTAATATATTTTCCATGTACACAAACAAATCCTTTGCTAATAAAGACAGTTTTCCTTTCTATTCTGTGTGTGTTTGTGTATGAGTGTGTGGATGCATTTTATCTTTTATCTTAAAGCACCACCCAGGGTCTCTAATACATTAAATAAAAGGCAAATTATACTACCACTTATCTTAGGGATTTATCAGATACAATGTTTATTATAGGTTTCATTGTCAGATTAAGGAAGTTCTCTTCTATTTATTTTCTTTTTCTTTTATTTCCAATGGGCACTAAGTTTATCAAATTAAAGACAGACATTTTTCTTTACCTGTAGGTACTGAGAATTATATTGACAAATTATATTGAAAACTATTTATTATTGAAATAAGTACTTGACATGTTACTATTTTTATTACCACTCACTGATTTCTACTATTTTGTTTAAAATAATTATATCTATATTCATAAGACTGCCAGTTTTCTATTTTTAAATGTCCCTGTCAGATTATACAATAAAAGTTATTTTTGCTTTATAACATGCATAACTTGCATTCCTCTCTCTAGTTAGAAAACATTTATATTACAGCATGGAATTATTTCTTAATTTTTTGAAAGAATTTGCAACTTTCTTTATGTTAAAGCTTTAGTAATGGATTCCATTACTTTTATCAATAGTGGAGTGAACTGCATTTCTCCATATGTTGCTTTGGTTTATTAGTTTGAAGGTGTTCAACTTCTTTAATATTGTCAACCTTACTGGTGACGTATGGTCACTTTAATCCAACATGGTAACATACTCAGTCCTGCCTAAATGATGACTTTGAAAAAGCTCAGTCTATGTCTCATTGACTTCAGCCCTGCAAGTTTTTCAAGTAAGAGCCAGGTGGATCCCAAATTGTAGTTTTTCATTCACAAGATTACAAAATACTGTACTCTGCACATGTCCTGACTAAAGACTTATGAAGTTTTTGCCAAAAGCTCGGCTTATTTTTCTGTTTCTCTACAGAATCGGCCCACTTGGGTGTTTAAAGTTTCATATAATATCAGAAACTGTTGTTGTTGAACACTGACTTCAAACCAAAAATGAGATTACAGAAATGTTAAAAAAGACAACAGAAAAAAGACTACTCAGATTATTTGTGGCAGTTAATTCAAGAAATATATTCAAAGGTGTCCTTTAGCATTTTGGCTTCTAGATTTGCATTGAGTCACACAAATAGTTTCACCTTGGAAAACCAAGATTTCTGAACATATGTTAATCAGAAAATGTGTATAGTACAGATGCAAATATCTGATTTATCTTTCATACTGCAGACATAAGGTTCCCAAGTGCAAGGCTCACATCCTAGTTTTTAATCTTGTCCAATCTTTATAATTGCACGTAGTTCAGTTATTAGTACACTGTAGGCCTTTAAAATCTAAGGTAAATGTTCAGAACCCAAAATTGCTTTCCTAAAACTGCTCAAAATATAAATAAATTAAGATCTCTAAGGAAAAAAAGTACTAGTCCTAGCCATAGCTGCAATGTTATAAATACCAGTGAAAATGGCCATCATGATTTAAAATTTCCTCAAACTCCATTGTATTTATTCATTTAATTTTTGTTCATTCAATAAATATTTACTGAATACTTCCTACATGCCAAGTATAATTCTAAATACTAGGAACGCACACAAAAAAGTGATATAAATCTCTGTCTTTGAGAGTAAAATATTTACTTATATTACTTATATATAGTAGGGAGCAATTCAAAATTAGAAGTGAATACAACATTATATGGTATCTTTCTCTAACCTAGAAGTTTGCGTAACCCTGTGGTGAATTAAAAACACCAGTGGACTGTAGATGTCCACCTCAAAGAATCTATTTTCCCTGTTTCTCAAAATGAGCTCCTCGCCTCCTAGAGTTCCCCAAGGGGTCAGTACGTTTCATGCCACTTCAACTGAGCAAGTGTGCTTGTAACTATTCTATATGATGGGCTTTCATAAGAGATTTAGTTTGGAAAAAATGTTTCATATTGTATCTAAAAAAAGGAAAAATCAACATGCTTTTAATGTTTTGGGTTTATATTTATTTCATAGCTGTCTATCACATACTTGATACAAACTTGAAAATTAAGTTTTGTTTTCTTCTGCAAAGCATAAAATTAAATAAGACAATAAGTTAATTTTTAAGGTTTCCTAATTAAACAATTGAATACTATAAGAGCTGTTAGTGACCATGAAAAATTAAACTGTATCTGTATCAGTATCAGTCTCTCTATCTGTGGGTATAGGATCTGCCCATTCAGCCAACTATAGATCAAAAATATTTGAAAATAAGAAATTTTGACTGTACTGAACATGTACAATGTTTCCTTGTTATTATTTTTAAAGTGCAGAATAATGATTTACATAGTATTTATACTGTAGTAGGTATAAGTACACTAAATATGATTTAAACTAAACATGATGTATACAAGAGGACATTTGTATGTTATGTGCAAAAATTTCCCCATTTTATATAAAGGACTTAAGCATCTATACACTTTAATGTCCTTGTGAGGTCCTAGAAGCAATCCCACACAGATACGGAGGCATATAACTATCCAGCAAAAGATTCATAGTCTAAGAATATTTTACTCTATTCTTTCATATTCCATATTTTAAAATGTACCAATTTTATTAAATTATGACTAATTAAAGACATTACATAATAATATAATAAACAGTGGGAGCAAATGACTAGAATACAATAGACAAGCATGTCAGAGAATTTGTACACTTTCCATTTCTACTATTCACAAGTGAATTACCTGTACAAAAATTTTAAATTAATTAAATGTTATATTATATGGAGACACTATCATTATTTCATTTATATTCAATCTACATGCTACATAAAAGGTGGCAAGTATTTTGTAGTCCTTTTTGCTATTAAGAAAAAAACTTCAGATTAAATATCTACTTTTATTGAAAGGAACTATACATTGAAGGTAACTGTTTCAATAAATTTTATTTATAATCAACACTGAGTTAGGTTAAGATTAGCCATAGCACAGAATACCACGGATCCATGTACTGAGATCTCCAAGGTAAGAACACTGAATTGTGACATAAGAAGCAAAAGACACAGGCAACCAAATTCAAATGATAAAAAAATTTTTTAAAGGTATGTCTATATAATTTGAGTAGTTTTAAAATGCTCTTTGAGTTATTAAGGTCATCTCTTCCTCTCATTATAGAAAACCCTAATCCTAACCCTAAAAATACAAAGTATATAAATATACCCTAAAAATATAAACTCATTTCATTATATTGCTGGTATACCTCCATGCAAATATTTTACCTATTGCAAATTGACATACCCATTTTCAAATGGTCAAAGAGCTGCTGCCTAATGAACAAAATTGTTTAGAGTCACCCACAAAAAGCAGTTACTTCATTGGAAAAAAATATTATCAGCAATCATTTGCTTCCACCTTTCAAAGTGAACAAAACAATAAATCACAAAGGTAGTATCTGAGTATTTTAAAAATGGGATAATTTTATTCAAAGAAGTTTAGAAGAATAAAAGACCTTTTACCACTCTAACTGAAATCACAGCTATCCTGTAGTTTTGAATGATCCCAAGAAATCCAATTGTTTTGAAAAAATCACAATGGATATTATATGCAGAACTTTTCATGAATATGAAAATTATGCAATAACATACACTAATTTCAGCTTTCATAAAACTTAAGTAAACTGATATAATTTCTTTGAGGCAGAAGAAACATGAGGCTATGTGAATCATCCTACAATACAGATCATCAGCATTAAAAGGCACTGTGGTTGACTGTGATAATAAGGCTGTGTTATTAGAGTTTTTAAAAAAAGGATGCTTTCTCTTCCATGTTTTTAACTGCAGATCCTTAGAATGTTTTTCTGTGTGTTTAAAATGAACATTACCACTCACTACACTAATATTTTATGGTTCAAAATGACAGTTATCTATAAAGAGCCTTAGAGTGCCATCAATATCTACATTCAAGGTTACAAAACATACCATTTAAATTAATTTTGAAATTCCAACTAAAAATTGCTTTTTAGAATCTATAAATTATACCTCTATCCTATTCTCCCTAAAATTCTACACTGATACTCAACCTTTCTACTTTAAACATATCACAAGGCAGCAGCAACACGAATGCTTTCTGTTCATCCTCCTCCATTTAGGGGAGGTAGAAAAGAATGAAAACAGAACCAATCAGTAACATGTATTCTTTCCATTAATAATAATCAGCTTCTACAAATAATAGCAACAAGCATTCATTACCTCTTAGGAAGCATGAACCAGAGGGACTGAATTCTGAGTAAACCTTTATCTTTTTTGTCTAAGTCAGACACCAGAAAGGTCTAACATGCTTACATGTTTTAATATTTAACTATCTTCTTTGTCAGAAAGTTACAAGTTTTCTGCTGCTGTCCTATACTGTAAAGCACTAAAACTATCTCCAGTATATACTTCATTCTTATCCTACCAATGAGTCATACACAACAAAGCAAATACAACAATGAAAAAAACACCAATCAGCTGTACGATACAGTCTAAACAGAGCTAAGGGCTCATAACACTAAGTAACACAACACTTAACTATACCTTCTTGTCCTTTACTACTAGTAGTATGAGTACAGATATTCTGTATCAAATTATTTTTCTCATTATTCGTATAGATTTATAAATGTATTACTGAGGTGATACATAGTGCATCACTCTTTTAGTTTAGGAACTATCCTTTTTTGTGTGTGCAATCCAAGGCTTTCATAAGCATTTCTATAAGTCAGATGATAGTATCTTGCCAAAACTTCTAAAATATATGTTCTAACACCCAAAGAAAAGGAAATATTTGCTATTTTAAACACATAAATATTTAACAGTCTGAATAAAACGGTCAGAATTTTGGATAGCCTCTTAAATTTTCAGAAGAAATCTCAAATATAGGTTAAGAGAGCAAGGAAAGGCACAAAATCAATTTTCTATTTTATAAATAAAGAATGAAGTTTGGTGGTGCTGATGAGGATAGTAATGGTGGTAGAATCAGGCAGAAAATGGAAAAGATTGCTCAATTAAGTATTTGATCTTACTGGCTTCATGAGTTAAATAGTTTCCATAAACTATCAACATATAAGTAAAAGATACCATGAGTTTGTGTCTAGGTTAATGAGGAAAGCAAGAGGATGTGGGGCACTGCTCTGTTGATTATCCCCAAAGCAGGCTGTGAGCAGTGCAGGCTGTGAAGAGTTAACCCTGCAATTTGGCTTGTTTATAGAAGTGAGTCTGGCCAAAGAAGCCTACCTGCCATGCCAAGGTCAGAGTGACTCTTACTCAAATTACATTCCAAGGTAAAACCTTTACTAAAAAGACAAGTTTAATTATTAACTACAACCTATATTTTGTTTGCTCTGTTCCTAATTCAAGAATGCTTTGTCTCTTTCTTTGCAAGCCTTGCCTGCATCAGCAATGTATCCATAGCAACTCCGCACAGTTTCTCCAGGTAGCTCCTTTACCTCAGTCTAACTATGATGTCACCAATAAATATGGACAGCTCTGGGGCTTCAGGACCTTGGCTTGCTCACGCCTCTGAATGTTCAAGCAATGGACATCCTGGCTCTCCCTACCTGTCTCTTTAACTCGGTCTCTGTGTCTTTCTTCTCACCCTGCTTTGTAGCACTGAGCAGATCAGAACCCACTGCAGGGATCTCCAGTAGGGGGAGATGAAGAAAATTATGCAAAGAGTGTGTGGGAATTATTCAATACTTTATCATCAGTGTCAAGCTTTAAAGCATATTGTTTGAAAAACATGTCCGTTCTTTCCAGTCTGTTCTTGACTTCTAAAAGGCTGCCACTGGGGACCCAGGCATATCTGCCAAAATTTGCTTCTTAAGTATGTGTTTGTGAGTATTAGAGTATTTTTTGTTATACCAATTTAATTAGTTTTTCCAGGATTCAAAGTAAAACAAAACAAAACAATATGAATGATATAACACAAAACATAAGAAAATTGACCTGTTGAAGTATTTACCATTCATACATCATACAAAAATATTCTCCTATACATTTATTTGCCATCATAATAGCTCAATATATTCACTAGAATAAATATCCAATATAGAAGGTGTTTGCTCAGGTTTAGACAAGTCAGAGCTTGCAATCAGTTATGTGGGATCAGATCCCAGTTCAATCACTTTCTAGCTGTGTGAGCTTTAACAAGTTGACTTTAATCAAATCTTTGTTTCCTTGCTTATGAAATGAGGGAAACAAAAATAAAAATAAATAAATAAATAACTAAATGAAGGAAACAAACTACTTTGCATAGTTATTATAAGAAATAAATATAAAATTGGGGCTGGGGATTTAGCTCAGTGGTTTCACTGCCTGCTGCACAAGCCCAAGGACCCGAGTTTGATCCCCAGTACCAAAAAAAAAAAAAAAAAGAAATTAATATAAAATATACTCTTCACAAGAAAAGAGACCCGATAAGTACTGTAGTAGTGCCAATTATTATTACAAAACTGTAATTATGAGGTTACTCTTAAAAAGTAAGAATTCAAAAAATACTACATTGCCAGGGATTTAGCTCAGTGGTTCTGTCACCTGCTTTGCAAGTCCAAGGACCTGAGTTCGATGCCCAGTACCAAAAAAAAAACCAAAAAAAAAAACACTACACTGATTTTTTTATAGATTAAAATAGTAAGATTTGGTGTGATATCAATGTTTGATGAATACCAAAGGAATTTTAACTTTCTAACAATACTTTGAAAGAAGTATCATATTTTTGCAACAAAACCTAGGTAGCTTTAATGAGGAGCTAAATGAAGAACTTGAAATCTAAAAGTGATTGGTCAAAATCGAAAACACATTTAATGAGTAAAGCGAGTAAGATCAACCATAGTGCCCATATACTTTAAAAAGTGTATTATTAACCTATTTTAAAAGATTTAATAAATCTGATCCTTATTACTCTTTAAAATTTAAATTTTAACTTTCTATTTTTTTCTATCTACTAGAAAGCCAGTTTCTGTTTGAATATAAGCTTCAGCTATTATTACAAAAGATGAAAATGCTTCAAGGTGACTACTGTCTGGGCTACTTACCTATTCCAATTTCCATCATAAATAACCCTAACTTTTTTGTGAAAATAAAATAGGAAGGATAAAGGCTTATCATAAGAAGACAAAGAAATAAAATGACAATTAACTGTAAAAACATACTGTATCATTCATAATGTAATATATATCATTTTTAATTTTAATATTCTATTTATAAATATTTCATACTTTTGTTAGATTTACTTCTCAGCATCTCACATATTCTTCCTATTATGAAAGAGATTTTATTTTCAATTATACATCTAAATTGTTTAGCACTTTAAAAACCCCAAGGATTTTTGGGTCTTGACCATGAGTTCGGGAAAACTGTTGAATATTACTACTAGTTCTATTATTATTCTCCATGACTGTTTCAAATGTTTCAAGTGGACAATTATATAGGCAAATAATGATATGGCCCTTTCTTTACATTTTTATTCCCAATATTTTTTTTCTCCCCTCATATTGTGACTAGTTCTACTAGTAAAATGAAGAACAGGAGGAAACTGTAGGTGTAATTCTAAATTTTCACTAAGATATTTGCTAGAGATTTTTAATATTTATTCTTTATCTAATTGAGAATGTTCACTTGAATTTATAGTTTGTCAAACTTAAAATTATGAATGAGTTGTAATTAATTTCTATAACATATAATCATCCATTATCCTAATTATATTTCTTCTTTAAACAATTAATGTGATGGCTTATACTTAATTTATAATTCACCTAATATTGAGCCATTCCTGTAACCTGTCTTTGCTATTTTATTACACTGTTAAATTTGGTATTAATTTTTTTTTCTTTAGAACTTGTGTCTAATATATGCAAGATTTGCCATGTGACACACACCTCTGCTTTAACCATCTCTTCTCTAAACTTTTCCAGTTTGGTCTTAAGCTCCTTTTTGATAGCTATTTTTGTTATCAATAGCAGAATGACTTTTATAATTTCTGTAAACTCTGTAAGAACAACTTTTGTTACATAATTATCTGTAGAGAAATATTGTTCTCATTCACAAATTCTTCTATAGTGTCAATGTGCAGGTGCCAAATAACCCTTTGTTCATATTCTATTGCTTTTATTTGAAAAAGGCCCACTTTCCTGAACTAGCTATTAGTACAAGGCTACTCTGGATAGAAGTAGACTTCAAAGCTCACTGGCTCAAGTTTTGTTGTCAAGGTAACTGGCTGTTTCCTTAAAATAGGACACCAGAGTGTATCCAGACCTCCTCTGTCTCTCAAAGCCTGAGTTCAGACAGGATTCTACCATTAAATCTTCACTCCTTGATTTCTTTATAAGCCATGACCATCAAAAAACACAACGATCACCCTCCTAAGCAGTTTTATTTGGATTCATCTATCTTGTACTTTCTGAATTCTTCTACCTTTTGGCTCCTCAGCATTACCGAACCTGTCATTTGTCACCTTCCTAGGTAACTTTCCATTGGATAGTCCAGACCACAGCTATTCCTTCTCTGAACAGCATCCTATATTCTCTTGAAACATGTATTTCCTACCAAATTTCAAGATCCACCACTAACACTGGACTCTTCAATGCTCTGTGCTCCCTCATGCGAAAGGACCATTACAAAGGGGACACCTTAAACTAGCTTTGCTGATTTCCTTTACTTTTGGCAAAATTTATATGGCGTATGTCAGGTTTTCTGTCTTCCAGGCATTTGGAAGTTAACTCTGAAGAGATTTGCTGTTGTTTGTTAGGATGTATTTAATTTCCAAGAGGAAAATGGGTAATGTCCTGACCTAAACTACCACTATGTTCCAAAGGAAATTTTTTTTTGACATGGGGTTTCACTAAGTTGTTCAGGCTGTACTTGAACTCACAATCCTTCTACCTTGGCCTCCTGAGTAGTTTGTATTATAGTCATCTGTCACTGCACCTGGCTCAAAGAAAATGTTTAGTATAAAGGATAAAAAATCTTCTAAATGCTGATTGCATTTATTTAATGGTTAGTTTATTGTGATTTATATTTCTTACTAAAAGAATTTCAGTTATGTATATTTTTCCAAATACCTGTATTTGGTGTATACAATAAACTGACATATATTATTCTTTGATTTTCAAACAACCATTTCTAGAGTTATGTGTTATTTTATTTTAATCTTGTTTCTGTGACTTCTACCAGTTCCTACCAAGTGTGTTTGGTTCATTAATGCTCTCACTGAGTCAACTTTTTAAAACACTCCTTTTTCCTATAAATTATTCTAACTTTATCAGCTGCTTAATTAATATTACTTTGTAGATTATTCTTATTTCATAGCTTCTTGCTGAAATAACTTTAAAAACATTCTTATGTTCCTAACAAACGCATTTAGGACTCTAAAATTACCGAAAAGACTAGTACAGGTACACAATTCTGTTTATCCCAGTATTGGTATGTTCTAACTTTCTCATTCAGCTCTATTAAAATTTTTCATTGTTTACATTTCATTATATTTTTAAATTCCTATTTAGAAGTTGTTTGTTTCCAAACATGATTTTGTTTTAAAATATTGTTTATTTTTAAATTAACTCCATTAGTGACAGAAAATGTAATACAGAATGCATACTATATTGATTTTTGAAATTTGTGGATCTTTTTTATGAATTTCACGATCATATTCTGTACATGTCTCGTGTGTGATTGAAAGAATGTACCATTTTTGAGTGTACTGTTTAAATCATATGCTCATTTATATTAATACATGCAAACCTGTAACACATAAGGTGTTACAGCTATCACTTGCTAATAGATGTTTGAAAAATCTTCCTTGGTTGTTACTGTTTCTTTTATTTCCTACTTACAATGCTTTCCATCTTCACTTAATGTCTTACAAGCATTTTCCTTAGCTGCATGGTTTTAAGTTAACCACAGTAATAACTTTGTTGGGCTATTTTGTTTTTGCATTTTTTCTTCCAGCTTTACTGAAGTATATCTGGCAAATAAAAATGTGGATATTTAAGTTATACAACATATTTTGACATATGTATCATGAAATGATCATGATCTAGCTAATAAATTAAATAAACTAAATAAATGATTGATTAATCATCTAACACAGTTGCCTTATTAAACATATGAAAGATCACTTAAGATCTTCAATGGCAATTTCAAGTATACAGTATATTAACTCATAGAACATCCATGCATTAAATCTTAAGAACTTATTCATCTTGCATTAACTAGCACTTTGACTAACATCTCATTTCCTCCACCTTTTAGACTCTATGTATTACCATTGTATTCTTTGCTCCTATGAGGTCCACTTTTTTATACTCTACATATAAGTGATGATATACACTAGTGTCTTTCTGTGTCAGACTTACACCATGAAAATCTCCAGGTTTGTTCATGGTTTTGCAAATGGCAGAACTCCTTTCTCTTATAAGGACAAATATTCCACACATGTGCATGTATGCATGTGTCCCCACAATATCTTTATCCATTTGTCCACTAGCAGACACTTGATTCCACTATTGGCTATTGTGAATAATGCTGCAATGAACATGGGACTGCAAATGTCTCTGACATATGAATTTCATTTTTACTGGTTATTTACCAAGTTGTGGGACTGCTTGATCAGATGGTGCTCCTATTTTTAATTCTGGAAGAAAGAAGACATCCAGAACTACTCCAAAAAGTGACTAGCATGATGGGATGTGTCCAAAGCAAAGAAGAGTATTTTGAGGAGGATTAATGGCAATATCTATTTTAATGAATAAATTTTAAATTAAACATTCACTATATTTTCCAAACATACCATGTACATTTAGATGCTCCATTGTTGTGTGTACATTTAAGTGGATGAACTGACCACTTTGTTATTATGGAACGACCTTTGTCTGATTTGGACTTGACATCTATTTTGTCTGATGTAAATATAGCCATTCCTGTGCTCTTCTGGATACCATTTACCTGGGATATCCTTTACCATCTCTTCAATTTCAGCCTGTGTGTCCTTAAAGTCAAAGTAGTGGACTCTCCTTTTAATCTTTATATTGTAACTCTTTATGTCTCTGTTAAATTTATTTTGTCTTAAATTGTATTTGCCTTGTGAGTACATCAGGTTTCTCTTGGTTAATATTTGAAATCTGGCTCCAAGGCACAATCCTGTATGTTCGTCCTTCAAACTTGATCATTAAAAGGTCTTAAGGTGGTAGATTGGGGTGGGCTCCCCTACCCACACCAGAGTAAATACATGGCCAAAGCATTACAGTTTTCTGGAAGGACTTGTAGTCAAGAATTCAAGCTCCCCATCACTAAGGAAATATATATCTGCATGCCTAGCCCATTCAGAAACCTTAGAAGAGGTACTTACCATGTTCTTCCATGTAGACCTTATCAAGAGACCTTAGAGTAAGACATTTTCTTCAATCTGACCCAAGAATTCCAGTCCCAGACCTTTCCTAATTACTTGCAACAGGACTATCAAAGGCCTTTTGAGGGATTCCTCTACAGTAAAATGAGTCCCTACCTGCAGTGAGTATCACCTGACCTTTGCCCAATGCTATTCTGGGGGAAAAATGAGACATCAGGGAGTTGGCATTTTGATCTCTTGCTCACATTGACTCAGTAAGTGAATAAACTCAATAGTTTCAATTGTGCTAGTTGTTCTCATTGACCACCTTGACTCCTAGAATCTCAACAAAGTGGCACAGTGAGAGGTGAAGCAACTGGAAAGAATGCTGTCCTGGAATAGTAAAAAGTCTGAAGGTCTCTCAGAAAATTCTTGGGAGTGTTTTTTGATTTTTCCTAGAGCCTGAGGGGTCTCAAAGGCATTTGATGAACTGGTCATGTAAACTGGACGCCACAGGTCACTCCACCAGCAATGCCAATGGGTTTCAGGGACTATTTGTAGATTGTTTTCAGTAACTTTTAGTTTATGAGAAGAACCACTGGTCTATTTTTGTTTTTAGCCCCTGATTACCAGCCAAGCTTGCCTAATGAGTCAAATAAAAATACAGAAAAGACACTCAAACTGCCAGGAAGCAATTTCCTAGCCACTACTTACAGTCTTCTCACAAAGGAACCAAAAACAGTTGAAGTGCTTGGGAACAAAGGTATGTCCCGTAACTATTTAACTCTAACCCAAAGAAAAATCAGGCAACTGAAATGAACAGACATTTCTCAAAAGAAGAAGCACAAATGACCAATAAGTACATGAAAAAATGTTCACCATCTTTGGCCATCAGAAAAATGCACACACACAAAAAAAATCACTGAGTTTCCATCTTACTACAATCATAATGGGCTATCATCAAAGACTCAAAAAAAAAAATGCTGGCAAAGTTGCATGGGAAAAGCGAAGTTTTACATTGATGGTGGTAATGTAAACTAGTTCACCGCCATGGAAATCAGTATGGAGAATCCTGAAAAACTGAAACTAGAAATTCCATTTGACACAGCTATACCTCTTTGGGGCATCTTCCTACAACTGTTAAAGTCATAGTATTACAATAATATATGCATATCCAGGTCTACAGCAGCACAATTCACAACAGCTAAAGTATGAAAGCAGACTATGTGCTTATTAACAGATGAATGGATGAAGAAAATGTGGTATATATGTACAATGGAATACTACTCAGCCATAATGAAGGATAAATTTGAGTCATCTGGAGGAAAATAGATGGATCTTTAAACAAGAGACACTAAAAGTTAAATATTACATGGTTTCTCATAAATGAGAAACTCAAAATACAAGAGCAAAATAAAAGCAATGGTAGAAAACAAGACTGTGGAGATGAAAGAGCTTAAAATGTGATATATATATGTACTAATTCCTCAAGATAAATGCAATATTATGTAATGCAAACACACTAATAAATGAAGTACTAACTATACGTCCCCGATTCTAATAAATGCCTACAAAGTTCATGGTAGGAAAATGTATAGCACTTCTCTGCAAAGGCCTTGAGAGATCATAGAATCTGATTAGTTTCTTTTGAAGATAAACTCAGTGAGTGATGGCACGTAGGATGAGTTATGACAGGCTTCTCCTTCAGTGTCCTGAGAGCAGCCACCACCAAGACTGCATACCAGAAACAGCAGTGGCAGCAGCAGTGACAGCCACCTCCATGTTACCTGGAGGCTAGATAGGCCCAAGGTGTACTTAGGCTTTATGAGCTCATGGTGGTGACTCCTTGGATATATCTCAGCACTTCCTGTCTTAAACAATCAGCATGAAAGCTGGCATAAGAGTGGTAAGCAAATTCTATCTACAAACTCTGCCATCGTGCCTACCAGCACTAGCCAGGGGGAACGCATCTTAGCTGCTGGCTATAGCATACCATGTAGTACATACATCTCTGCTCCAACAAAGACAGAAAGTGGACCCTCCTGTGTCTCCCCCCCAACTCCCACTGCAGAATTCCAGCCAAGAAACAACTGCCAGTTGCTCCGCCTGGTTTGCACCCTTAAAAATACTTGGCCAGATTTCAGGAGAACTACTTTCACTGCCTCCACTGCTCTATGACTTCAAGGCCTCCTGGGGTTCTGGTGAAAGGGAACAGAGATAAAGGAGAGAAGATTTAAAAACAAAAACAAACACCTGGAAACTCATCTGCTCTACTCTCTCCAAGCTTTTCAAATTTCCCTTCATTGCTTCTTGGGTCAAAACTAGAGTATCCTAGATACTTTTCTGTCTGCATGGCTATTCACTTCCGAGTTTCAACCTGCAATGAATTCAAGCCCAAAAAACCAAAATAATAAAACAATTATTGATTTTCTTCTAATTATGTCCATTTTGAATGCTGGAATTCTTACCTAGTCTGTCTGTTGACATTTACTTTTTAGATCTATCAAATACCTGAGCCTCACATTTTCTCTGGTTTTTATATTGTGTCACTGGGAAGCTGGCATGTCTTTACTTCATCTTAATGTATAAGCCGGCAGTCCATTTTTAAAAACAAGTTTTTGGGTTTCTTATTACTGAACATTAATGAGTCTTTACATGTTGTAAATATGTGTCCTTTATCATATGGTTTCTAAGTATTTTCTCTTGATCTATGGATTATAGATGGTCTTTTCATTATCTAAATGGTATCTTTTGAAGATCAGAAACTTTGAACCTTAATGAAATCCAATTTATCTTTTATTTTCCTTTTATGTTCATTCTTTTGGTCACAAAGATTTTCTGTGTTCATCCAGAAGAACCTCCCAGGTGCTGCATCTTTTTCCCTACAGAAGATAAATGGAATTATAACCCATTTAGAGTACTTTTTATTTGCAATGTGAGATAAGTCGTTCATTATTTCCATATGGGTATTTTTCAGCATCACTTTTTGAAGACTGTATCTTACTCACAGGATTACTTGCCACCTTTGTTAAAAACTGAATTGACCACATATGTATATGTGTTATTTCTGGGCTCTGTATTCTATTCCAATGACCTAGGTGTCTAACTTTAGCTCAATTCTACACTATTTCAACTATTATAACTTTACAGTAAGTCTTTAAATTAGGTAATGTAAGTCCTCCAATTTTCTTTTTTTTTCAAAAGTTATTTGGCTATTCCAGACCATCTATGCCTTTCTGTATTATCTTTAGAAATGGCTTATTGCTTTATTCTAAAAGATCTGTCAGGATTTTAATTGCTACATCTTTAAATCCACAGGGAAATCTGAAGGAAATGTGACATACCACATTAAGCTCAGAGACACTGAATACGCATATCTCTCCATTTATTTAGGTCTTTTGGGTATGCATTTCTCTACTCATTTGTTTTCAGTATCTTTGTCTTTAAAATGTTTCTCCTGTGACAGCACCCAGTATGCTACTGCATTGTAACCAGCCTGATAATCTCTTCTTTTTGATTAGGGGATTAAGTCTATATTTAATCCACATAAATATATTGATACGACTTATTTAGGTCTGCAATTAAAAAAAATTTGTACTATTTTTTTCATTCATTGCTATTCCTGTTATCTTTTCTTGTACAAATATTTTCTGTATTAATTATATAAACATTTTTAGTATTCCATTTTAATCTTTCTATTGATTAGGTATATTTCAGCTTGTCTTCAACTGTTCTCTGGAGCTTAAACTCAACATAGTGAAGTTAAATTTGATACTGAATGACTTCAGGTAAAACACAGGTATGCTGACAGCACAGATCAATTTATCCTTTGATATGTTCCAGCTGTCATACACAAAAACACACACATGTAAACCTGTCAGGTTATTACTGCAATGTTACAGTTTTCTGCTTTACAGTCATGTCTTTCAAAATAATTAAATTCAAATAATATTAATGTAGTATACACCAGGAAAACTACTTTCTAGGAATACTTTAAGTCTATTTGCATAATATAAATTTTGTGCTACTGCTTACAGCATCTATTTCACAACAATATTTTAATATAGCTATTAAAAAGCAGAAATATCATGTCTGAATGTTTTAATCATATAATGTTTATATTTCATTTTTATTATCTAATTAAAGAAATGTAGCATGATCATAATCAAGAGAAGAAAATTACCCTGTTGAAACTGAAATGGGATTATGTTTAGCTGGATTCTTCTAACATCCTCTTAACTAGTCTTTCTTCTGCCAAACTCAACCCTTTCAATCAACAGCCCCCTGCTAGCAGTGATCAATGATCACATAAATTTAGTCATGTCATTTGCCATGGAATATTTTAGTGGCTTCCACTGGCAGTAGGATAAAAATTCATAATCTAGCACTGTGGAGCTAGATTCTCCAGGGCCATCTCTTACTCCTCCTTGCCTTGTTACCAATGCTGTAGCCACACCAAGCTATAATTCTTTGAATATCTGAGGCTTTACATATGTTGATGATTTGGTCTTAATAACTTTAAAATTTCATTTACTTTTCAAAATCTAGCTCTGACACACTCAGGTGTCTTTACTTTGTTCCTATAGCTCTCCCTGCTTTGCTTACCTCCCTCACAGTGTGTAGCATATAGTTTGTATACCCATAATGAATTCATTATACCCATATCCCTAGGACCTAACAGATGTCAGGCACACAAAAGAGGCAAAAGGAATAATTGCTGAAAAACAAAATAGTGAATGAGTACATTTAAAAATTGCTTCTATTTGAAAATTACTTTAAACTACTAATTCTTATTAATTCCTACCAGTTTCTTAATATATTTAATCATGTATTTACCATTTGTAATGAGCCAAGTACTAAGGGACATTAGACTTTAATAGTGAAAAGTAGTAAGAAGATATATAAATTTACAGTGAATTTCTACTGTATTAGTCCAGTCATAAAAAGTTAAGTATTCTCATTGAAATTGGAATTTAATTACAGTAATAGTCATATTTTGTTAACATTTATATACTACTATGCAGCAAAATAGAGAAAAAAGAAAAATGTGACAACATACCAGAGATACCATGGCCCAACCAGTTTTGTTGTAGATAAACTCCAAGTTGTTCCTTCTTAAGTAGAGCAAACCACCAACAAGTGACACTAACAAGGCCAAAGCAATAGTGCCAGAGTAGTTGGGTGGTCTAAAAACCCGAATCTGCAAAAATGCAATGAAAATTTTTAAAATGGAAGGAAAAATACTAAATTTTTCTCTTGACCATATTCTAGTCCTTCCAATCTTCAACATAAACAATTCAGAAACACGTCACCCTACTTTTTACATCTGGCATTAACAGTCACTCTTTATATGAGGCAAAAATATATGATTTAAAAACATAATGGGTGTGCAAAAGAACTTTCTCTTCATTTTGGATGAATACACTCAAGTATATGGAAACTGTACACATGTAACTCAACCCAGAGATGCTCTGCTTCACCCCTGGATCACCTAGTAAATGGCAGCAATGAGATGGGGGTGGATTTGTATCATTTCAATTTGGGACTTTTAAAAACAGTTTTACTAAAACATAACCCACATGCCATACAATTCACCCTCTCAGTGTGTACATAATTCAGTGGTTTTTAGAATGCTCACAAATACTACAGCCATCACCAGAATTATCAGAACATTTTCATCACCTCCAGTCATCTACCTATTCCCCACAACCTACAGTACTTAGCTACAGTAAATACTAATCCACTCTCTGTCTCTATAGACATCTCGAATTCTAGGCTTCCACATACTGTATGGTTTTCTGTAACTGGCTTCTTTCACTTAGTATAATGTTTTCATGGTTTATCCACATAGGAGCATACTGTACTCCATTTTTCTAACTGGATAATATTCCCTGTATACCTATACCATATTTTGTCTCTCCATTCATTATTTGATAGACATTTGAATAGATTTCACTTTATGGCTCATATGAATAATACATTGCAGACATATGTTTTTATTTTTCTTCCATGGAAACTAATGAGTGGAATGATGGGTCATATGGAAAACTCAATGTTTAACAGCTGGAGGAAGTTCCAGGCTGTTACCACAGTGTCTGTACTATCTGACATCTCCTCAGCAGTATATGAGGCTTCCAATTTCTCCATTTACTCACCAATCTTTATTATCTGACATTGTTTGCAGCTATCTTACTGGGTGTGAAGTGGTATCTCCTTGTAGTTTTAATTTGTTTTTCCCTGGTGACTGACAATGTTAAGCATGTACTTAATAGCTATTTCTATTTTTTCCTCACAGAAATGTTTATTCTGATCCTTTGCCCATTTTAAATTGGGTTTTGTCTTTATACTATTAAATTTAAGAGACATATAAAACTGGGTATAAATCTCATCAGAAAAATGATCTGCTAATATTTTCCCCATACGTGGGATATCTATTCACTTTCTTGATGTTGTCCTTTAAACCATAAAGCCTCTTCTTTAGAAATAAATACAACTGGTGTGAATTTGTAACTTCAAGAGTACATACAGCTCTTAGCTGTAATAACATTTCCTACTTAAAAGAACCAGGCCCTTGGAAGAGATGACTGAGAGAAGGGTGCAACAGCTGTACAGGCAGATACAGTAAGAGCCTGGAACAAATTTTTATGTCAGAAAATTAGAAAGCACTTAAAGAATAATGATGAAAGCATGTAACAAAAACACAGACACTGGCATGAAGAAGCTTTTATAATCAAACCTAGAATAATTTTAGTACCAAATTAAGAGCAGCAATAGATTGCAAACCACAAGGGCATGAAGGATGCATTATGTATTGTTTTGTGACACGATCAGTCAAGAATAATAGAAGTTCAGGAAAAAACAAAGTGATTATAGTCACAAAGATAAAAGACACTATACACCATGCAGGGCCACATAAGAAAGATACCAGAGCAGTCACATGGCAGAAGACTGGAGCCAGAGGAAGGTTAGGCCACTGCCATTGCTAAAGTTTTTTGGGAAAGACAGGGCAGGGGCAGGGAATAGTTTAAAACTGATTAGTTGGATGATTTTGGTGGAATTTGGCCTGTAAGAGTGTTGTCTAATTGTCTGGTCCTGACCCTGGGATGACTAAAGCAGAACAGTACTATCCTCTAGGGTTGAAAAGCCAGAGAAAGAAGGTATGCCTCTGGACTGATTAGTTTGCTTATCAAAGATAGACTCCTGCCTGGGCCCTCTGTTAACTGTAAAAGCTGGCTGCACCAGGAGGGGCAATCTCTTCCTTGCCAGAAAATTGCTTTTAAACATCAAAACATCAAAACATCATTATTATCTGAAGATCTTTAAAAAAATATTTGCAATACAAAATGCAATTCATAATCCTATACCAATGATAATCAGACGACTGAAAGAAATACACAGATAAAAGGAGTAGAACTCCCAATTACAGTAGAATACTTAAGGCCAACAAAAAATATGGAGAGCTGGAATTGGAATCATCATTTTGCAGTCACTGTAGTCCAAACTGAAACAGGCAAGAATCATTAATGGCTGCTGTATCCAACAGTAAATGTTGGGTGAGAAATGGAATATTTGAATGATCTTAAGGTGTCTTTACAGACAAATAATTTAAAGGACATAAACAGAAAGATAAGTAATTACACATAAATGAAGGAATGGGAAACACTTTGATCCAATGTTCAAAATAGTTTTTACCAAGGAAGAACAAATCAGTATTTCATGCCTACATATGTGATTAAAGTAAACATGACTTATTTAGCATTATAGTTGAGAACACATAAGCAGAATCCAACCATGAGTAAATATCAGGCAAATCAAATAAGAATCATTCTATTTAAAAAGTGGGACAGGGCTATGTTCTTACAAATATCAACATCTTTAAAGGACACAGGGTATAGAAATATCCCAGGTTAAAAGAGATTTAAAAGAATGACATTTAGATGAAACAACTTACTCTAGACTTCATCTTGAAAGATGGAAAAATGTTATAAAGGGATGTTAGTTCAACTGACAACACTCTAGTATGGATACTAACAGCTCAAATAAAATATTATACAAGCATAAACATATGACATTCATAACTATGCTGTGCCTATATATTTCTGTGAAATGTTATTCATTCAAATTATTTTTTAAGGAAAAAAAATCTCTGTATGTAGATGGAGGAAGACACAGATAAAAAAGACATAAAAAGAATCCCAACACTCATAAGGTAGAATATTAACAATAGGTAAACTTGAGTTAGGATGTATCTTGGTACTATTTGTATTATTTTCATTTTTAAAATTTTTATAAATTTGAAATTATTTGCAAATAATTTTTTTAGTCTGTAAATTTATTGGCAAGATACATAAATGTGATAGGTAAACAGGTTAAAATCATTTTCATTTAAAATTTACTATTTATTCTAAAAAATTATTAGTACTCTCAATATTAAGAGTGCCAACTAAATGATATACTGCACAGTAAGAGATATAATGTCAACTAGATGATATACTGCATAGTAAGAGATTTGCTGAAATATTTCCAAAAAATGATAAGATTTACGAAATAAGTTTAGACACCAAAATGTCTCTAAAATCTATGACACAGGTGATGAGATCATATAGATGAATGATGGTACACAGACACAATCACCCTGACAGAATATATGCGTTTGCCTCTTCTGGTAAAAATTAATGTTTCTGTGTTATTTCCACCATAAATGGACTTAAATAACTGGCCATAGTTGTCCACTTTAGAAAATACTGAAGATAGTAGGAGGAAAACTGCCATAAGTCTTTCACATGGATATTACCATAAACATTTTCATTCATTTCCTTTAATAATAAATGGTTTGTTTCAAGCTATATTCATATTCATGCTTTAAAACAAAATTTTAGATAATACAGTGTAAGGATGATAGTATGATATACAATACAATAATTTTATGCTATTTGATTATAATAGGTGTTCTAATATTAATTTTCCAAAAACCTACTTTCTTTCTTTCTTTGAACATCATTCTATGTGAAATATTCCTGCAAATCATTTTTTGGCTATGCCATAATACAGTTATTAAGATTCTTATTTTAGACACTCAGTTTTTTCCATTAAAATGAATGCTTTTTGAAAATATCTATAGCTAAAAATTTAATCATTCTTGATTACACTCTTAAATTCTATTCCTAGAAGTGGAATTATTAGATCATGTAAAATAGAGACACTTCATGAGTATTTTTCCGTATGGCTCTACACCCTGTTTCTTTTCTTTTTATTTTTGTTTTGTGGTACTGAAGTCTGAATCCAAGGCCTTGAATATGCCAGGCAATCCTCCCACCTCAGCATCCCAAACAGATGAGACTCCAGACATGCACCACCACACCTGGCCTTTAAATCCTTTTTCTATTTATACACAAAATAAAAATTTTACACCTTGCTTTTTAATTAGAATTTTTATGATTATTAATATCAATGAAATGTTTTCAATGTATTTCTCATGCCCTGAAATTACTTTTGTGCCAACTCATGTCCTTTTTAATGGTTTTTAAAGTATCAACAAACCACTGTTCTAAAAACCATCTGAATTCACGTGATCCATCAACATTCCAATTATCAATTATAGCTATCAAACAGTTTTTTCTAGGCCAAGAGAAACAGCCACAGAGAATTGTTTTAATCCTGTAACCTTATTACAATGCTCTAAAAAATCAAGCTAATCAGTCTAGTATAAAAACTATGGGGAAGAAAAACATACATGAACATCCGTTCTGTCAGCAATCCATTTTGCTAGCTGTTCAGCTGCAAATCCAATTCTTTGAAGGTCAAAGGTATCAGCTCTCTTGGGTCTGCCTTTTGGAGGAAAATGCATGAACGTAGGAGCAGAGTTCATGTTGAGCTGTAAAACATGTGATAAAGAAATGCTAAATATAATACTATTCCAATATTCTTTATATATCATTGATCTAACACATTACTCTTTTTTGCATGAATTTTGGAGATAGTATTAGAAAAATCCAAATGGCTTTCCATTTAATTTGTTTTTATTCATCTTAATTAACTAATGAACAAAAGTGAACTGGTAAATTTGCCTAAGTTGCCTGAGTTCCCACATTTAACATACATCATTCATATTCTCAGTTGTATCTTCTGTATTTTAAGAGCTATTGCATTCTTTTCCTTTCTAGACTTTTGTAACTAAAAAATAAATAAATGACTCAAAGTATAAAACAGAAACATGATTTGACAGTACATGGATTATTTCATTTCTTAAACAGTTACAATTTGGCAATAAAATCAGCATATTATGGAATCGAAATAAGGTACATTAAAAGTACACTGAAGTCCCTATTACAAATGTAAAGGTTTTCCATTTTAGTAATGATAATTAAGCAACAGAAATGAATATTTTTTACTTTACCCAACTTGAAATTACCAGAGACTACAAGGAAATCCCCAATACAGTTCTTTTCTTTTTAACTTCTCTATTAAGTCAACTATTAAAAATATATATATCAGGCCAGGGATTTAGCTCAGTGGTGC
>NW_004624839.1:1350205-1367758 GCF_000247695.1 Heterocephalus glaber
AGCATAAACCCGGGATTAGTTTTTCCCCACAAAGTTGTTTTTGTTTTAAATTTGAATTAGCTCTCAACATTTTAAAGACTGGGAAATTTAATATAAAAATTCATATTTGGGTCCATTGTGAGAAACTGATGTAGCTACATGCAGCCTATATTTTTTAAATAGAGCCAGAGCTGATCTCCCTTTGAGGTCAGGCATGTCCTCTCCAATTTCCTATAGATCCCATCCAAAACAAACGGTTTTCCAACAATGAGATCAAGGGTCAGATACACACTCTTCTGCCTATTTTATTCCTATAGCAGTAAGAAGTAAAAGGAAAGATGAGTGTTTCTACTAAATATGATTATTTATTTTGAAAACCAGACCAAGAGAGATTTTAATAAAAATAGGAAGAATATTTATTTGTGTAAATGAAATACTAATATACTTAGTATACTAAATATATACTAAACAAAAATTACAATGAAACTAAACTAATGCAACATACTTTCTTCAGTTCACAGGCCTGGACAGGACAGACATTTGAGGTTAAAGCTTGGCTCTAGCAGTCAGGCTGGATGTGTATGGCTATCGGCCAATATGGAAGAAAGGATTCAAATATATAATGAGTAAATTTTCCATCTGATAATCTCTAAAACCAATTCTCCTGAGAATCCACAGAAATCAAACGTCCCATGAAATATTTGGTTCTAATAGTACTATGGTTTTACTTTATCAGTTTATTTGAAATTATATATTTATTTATGCTTTTCTTTAATAGTATATTATTACTGGCTCCCTATTCTGCAAGCTGCCTATAAGGAAAAAAATAGGTACATTTTTCCTGCCAATTTAGTTCTCCTATAGAGTAATACTAAATGATGTTTGTTGAATGACTGAATAGAAAGAAACATCATAAATATGAACAGACATCCCATTTGTTTTATTTAAAATAAACTTATGAGGTAAGAAATAAGTAAGGACTACTAATAGGAAAAGTTTACTAAAGGTAAAAAAAGAAAATTTACCTTATTCAAATAGAAATTGGCAAAGAAGAATAAATCTGAAATTAAATTAGCAAAAATACTCATTGATTGCCCATTTACTATCAGTAGTAAAAACTAAATGCTTTTCTATGGCCTAGTACAGCATTATGCAAAAAATATCAGATGTGAGAAAAATGAAATGGGCCATGATAGTCAAATCAATCAATGCTAAGTACTGTAATAAATTTTGCATTTGAAAAGAGACTGACAAGGTGCAAAAATATTAAAAAATAATTAACTGTAGGATAACAGCATGATTAAGAGCTAAAGACTGGAGACTGAAACAGCTGAGTTAAAATTCTAGCTGCATGTTACACTTCATATTATAACTTTGTATAAGAGACAGTCTGCCCACACATTCATTTCCTCATCTGTAAAACAGAGGCAATAATAATCCCTCATTTGATCACTGTGAAGCTAAATGAAAATAGGTATCTGAAACACTCAGAACAATGTCATGATCACAAACACTCAATTTTAGTCAGGATGATGACACAACCATGGCAACAACGTCAATGACAACATTCATGCCAAAACCCAATACTTTGTCTATAGAGAACATTGCAAATGAGAGTATATTAGTCTGGTTACCACAAAAGACTAAGTTGCTTATACAACAATTTATTTTCTGACATTTCTAGAGACTGAAAGTCCAAGATCACGGAGCTGACTGAGTTGGTTTCTTCCTAGCTTGCAAATGTCATTTTATTGCTCCATGCACGTGCACTCCTGGTGTTTCTTCCTCTTCTTAGGAGACATCAGAACTTTGATATTGAGGATGTAACCTTTATGACCACATTTAACCTTAACTACCTCCTTAAAGGTCCTCTCTCCAAGTACAGTCACACTGTGTTTTATGACTTCAACATATGAACTTAGATGGGATACAATTCAGGCCATAACACCCAAAAACATTTTTAAATAAATATTTACTATTTTACATGTAAAACTATCTGCCACATTAGAAAAATAAAAGTTAAATAAAACTTGGAATGAATTATATATAAAATATTTTAAATGTGTGCCAAATACTTTCTATACCATGTATAATTAAATAGTAAAATAAAATTAATGCATGTAAATTGCCACTGCATGCTGAAGAAACATATTTCCTCTACAATACATAAGTCAAAATGCATTTACTAAATTCAGTAATGGCAAACATTGTACAATGCTAGAGATAACATGAACTGAAATTATTTCCCACTACAGAATGTATTAACTATTATATTTATTAATATATTCAAAGTATTGTATTTTTGTCTGACAAAAATGCATCGATCATAACCAATTCCATTATGTATTACTAAAATAAAATACAACTTTTTTACCTGCTGAAAAACATCTGTTCCCTCATCATAGTCGACCATACTGAAAAACAGTTTGTTACAAAAAGCAGACGAATAGCGCCAGGAGTTAGCCAGTATTTGATATTCTTCATTAGCTTGCCTGAAAAGGATAATAGGTCAAAACATAAAGTATCAGTATTCAATTAAGAAGTTCATTAATAAAACAAGTAATTCTAGGGCAAAACTTTTGTACAGATTGCAAACTAATAATACTTCTACAGACTGCAAACTAAATAGTTATAAAAACATTTTAAAAAGGTAAAAATGACATATAATGATATAAAACTCTAATTTTACTCTTCATAAATAGTTTTATTGTTACACCGCCCCAATAATTCATTTACATAACTTACAGCTGTGCATGAACAGCAAAGCTGAGTCATTCTAACAGTTACAGCATAGAGCACAAGCCTGGCCTGGCCCCTAAAAATGTTTGCTAATTTTGTTCTAGGAGATAAAAATGTTTTGTGGCATTTTCTATGAATGTAAGTTAAATCTTTCCATAATTCTTAGTAGAAGACACAGAGCAATTTTTAAGCAATTTTGAAGAATATTTGCAATTCAGTTTTCTAGAACAGCAAAAAATATAAGGTTTAAAGTTGTGAATACAGTTATACTGCACATTTATGTACTCTATTTACCTAAAAATGCCTGTACATTCAAACCTAAAAGTAAGCAAAAATTTCTGAGTTGATAAACCATATGCCACAAACCTTCCCCTAGTTAATATTTATTCCTATATTGAACTCATTTTTATTGGATATTTTGCTGATTCTCCAGATGATAATGCTTTATATTTAGATGTAAGGAGAGAGTAAAAGTTAAAAAACTGGCATTACTGGAAGTACATAAACACAGTAAGAGAAATATAAAATAACAAGTTATTGCTCAACCATTAAAAAATAAGAGTGCTTCTTTATGCTTGACTAGTCTCGGTTTATTTCTTCCTTTACCTAAAAATGCAACTAAAGAAATAATTAGGTACAATGCCACAGTAACAAAAAGACTTAGAATCACCAGTAGATAAAAAATTGCAAGAAATATTTGGAAAACAGCTGGCAAAATAGTTTTGATGAGTAAAGCTAAAATCTCAGAGGCAAATGCAGCACAGTAAGAAACTAAGAAAAACACTAGATTCTTAAGCAGCAGACACTGGAGATAAGAAATGCAGCTAAACACAAGGGTCATAATTAAACTTCTTTATACCAATAATATATCTAACTTTTGCCCCCCAACTAATCCCAATGTTTGGCCTTCCAATTATTTAATGATTAGACTATCAAATAAATCACCATATATATAAGAAAAATTTGATTTTAAAAAACCACTATTTTTAATTTTAAAAATTAATCAAAAATAAGAATTTCCAAACAAAACCTGATTCCAGAACAGTCAAAACACTAATAATAATAATAATAATAATAATAATAATAACTAGTACACTTAAAAATAAGACATTCCATTTCTCAAAAACTACATAGGATCTGAGATTTTATCCCACAATCTAACAAGCTAATCTTTTAATATTACATTAATTCTGGTGAACGACATAACACTGTTGAATCAGAGACAAAGAACTTTGTTACTTCCTTTTTCTTTGCAGTAGTTCCCCTTGTCCCCAGGTTTCACAAGGTGCCACAAGCGGCTTTTCATGGATGCCAGCACACACAACTGACTGCATTACAGGAAAGGACCACTGACTACAGAGGACTTACTATTTTTATAGAAAGTGATAAAAAGCTTAAACTTGTGTGCAGAAAGACATCTAACTCCTTAAGGCTTTTCATGGCACACACAGCCCTGAAAAACTCCCTGGTTAAGAGCAGCAAGGTCTTGGTGCTCTTGCCACACCCAGGTGGAAGATGGAGGACCCTCAGGGCCCACGAAGATGGCTTCACCCAACAGCATCCAAATAATTAATAATAAATAAATAATTTAAAAACAAAAACTAATCTAGAGATATAATCCAATAAATGCACTTTCAAATAGAGTTTAAATGCATATAGGTAACTAAAAAAGAAACAAGAAATTATACCAAACTAAAAAGCTGCTACTGTACAGCAATAGAAATAAGACAGCGAAGAGACAATGTACAAAATGGGAAAACAGTACAGATTACTTAAAAAGTTAAAAATAAAACTAGCATATGACCCATGTACCCATTTATTCAAGGGAAATGAAATCAGTATATCAAAAAGATACCTGTACTTCCATATTTATTGTAACACTGTATATAATAGCCCTTATACTGTCTACATTGATGGATGAAAATATAATGAAAATGCAGTAAATAATACAGAGTATAATACTATTAGTCTTTTTTTTTTAAAAAAAAAAAGGACAAAATCTTGTCATTTGCAGCAATTATGGATGAACTTGAGATCCTGGTGAGTAAAACAAGGCAATCACAGAAAGGCAAATACCACATGATTTCACTCATAGCGAGAATATATTTTTTTAAGAGGTGAACTAACAGCAATCAGAAGCAAAATCATAGTTAGAAGAGACTGGGGAGGGGAGGAGAGGAAAGGGATGGGAATAACTGCTAAATGGGTACAGTCACAGCCAGACAGGTGAAATTAGTAGTGTTCTACTGTACAGAAAGTGATTCCAATTAACAATATTTTATCAGTACAAAATAGCTGAAGAAATAATTTTCAAGATTCTCATCAAAAATAAGTGATAAATGTTTGAGATGATGGGCCATCTTAATATCTGAGTTCATCAATACACAATATATACATGAACCAGAATATCACATTATACTCCATAAAAATGTATATGAGTTATAATTTTTTAAAAATTTTAATTTAAATATTTAATTTAAATATTTTTAAGTATCTATTGTTTTGGAGAGCAAACAAAAAACCCAAAACAAAATGCAAATAAAGAAGAAATATTTCTAGAGATAATACAATTAAAGGAAATTACCCAGGTGCTCAGTATGTAAGAGGAATGAGAAAAGATCAATCTGAGAAACACTGCGGTGTTTCAGAGTACTATATATGTAAAGAAGATTCGAAAGGTTTTCTTAGAATAAAATTTTGTGACAAGGACAAACAAAATCAGGTTGGGTCAGATATTAGCAACACCAAACACCAGCAAACAGAGCAAGATATTAAGAATTTTGAGAAGATATTTTCTATTTAGAATTTTATGTTGAGCCAAACAACCAAGTTTGAAATAAATATGTTCTCAAAAAATGTAAGGACTCTGAAATTTACTTCTAATACATCTGCTCAGGAAATTACCGTAGGATATAATTGATAGAATGAGTTATATAAGTGAAAAAGAGAAAAACATGAGACTATGACCAAAGCACTAAAAGCAGGAGGAAAGTGAGAAAGATGTACTCTAATTATGCAGCCAGGAAGTGGCCACTACAAATTACAACAGGAATTTAACTGCAAATCAAGATGAAGAAAATAGATTGTAAGGAATCGATAAAATCATAAATATGAGGAAGATATAATAAAGACCACAGTAAAACATTTGCTCCCACACAAAGATAAACAATTTTAAAAAGAACACAAGAGGCAAGATCCAAATAAGAAGCAAATCAAAATATATCATAAATTGTATTGGTGAAAAAAAAGATTATTTTGAACAGTCTCTTTTAAGGTGGGTAGAGGTTGTAAATAATGGGCCTGTAGAAGATGAACAATAAACATTACTTCCTGTTTTTCTGTGCATGCTATCTATGTGGAAACAATAACGTAGACACTGTTCATTTCCTTTCAACTTACTAAATCAACCTTAGGGCACAGATATAATTTTGGTTACAGTATAGAATGTAAATGCTATCCATAATGACAATATAGAAATACAATTAATGTGATTTGGTAGGTAAAAGGAAAGGAGATATGATGGGGAAGGTAGTGCTTCCTAATCCTTATGTTACAAATTAAGGAATCTAGAAATATCATCTATAGTTAATGAACAGGAAGTATAAGAATACTGTTTATTGTCATAATATAATCAAAAGAAGAATTAAAGAGTCATGAAAATTATGAGATAAATTGAATCTTTACCTATCCTAGCAAGAAATGTAAAGATCAAGCTCGTTGTATGAAATACCATTGTAACGTGTAGGGACACAAGAAAGAAAAGATTGAGAAAACACAAGGGAATAATTGTGATTGTCCTTATCCTACACGTCTGCAATAGGTGAGTGCATGGGCCAGAGTTTACAGTTCTTCTGTTTTTTGTGCTGCTTTTCTTTTTTTAAATTTCAAACAGAATACACAGTTTAAATGTGACTAAAAATTCATTTTAAGAAGCCTAAATATGAACAGCTGTATAATCTGAGGAATAAATATATCTTAAGGACATCAATTTATCAGAGCATAGTACAGAAACTAATCACTATAATGATTATAAGACTGTAATGTGCTCATTGGGTAGAAAACTATGCAGGATTTTTTTTAGAATGTTTTAAATGAAAATGCTTACAAATTCTAAGTTATCCTGGTTAAGTAAGAGTTCATTGTAAATTCACTCAAAGACTACTAATCATCAAATAGCAAGAAGTAAGTTAATGTTTAAGTTTCCTCTTCTAACAGTGTTGATGTTTTGGTGGGGAGACATATAATTAATAACTAAATGAATAAAAAATTATTAACAGTGAGATATATACCAAGAAATATAAACAGGATAGATAGATGACATTGAAAAATAATGGAGGATCGACTTAGATGGTGAGATCACAAGAGGCTTCTCAGATGAAGTTTATACGAATGCTCAAATGCCAAGAATGAGCAAAAGCCATCACTGAAAACAGCTACAATGTTGAACATTTCAGGCAGCAAGAGTAGCAAGCACAAAGGTCTAAAAAAAAGAACGAATTTAAAATGCTGGTAAAATTGTAGGTGACATACAAATGAGAACATGTTGTTTCCTAGAGGAATAATACAGAACACATAGTTTAAGCCTTTCCTCAATGCTATATTCCATATTCTAAAATAACTGAGTTATTTTATATATAAAAAAACTGAGTTAAAACCAACATGAGCCCTAAGATCTGCTTTTATTTTTGTCAACAGAATAAAATACTAGTGGTAAGCATTCATCACCGATTTTCAAAGAAAACGTAGTAATAACTTCACACAATAAATTAGTATTGACACCACCTTGGCATGCTATAAGCCTTAAGAAGCCAACACTGCTTTTAAGAAAGTATTAAAAACAGGATTATAATTAAGAAAACATTACATAAGCAAAATTACATTCATAGAATATTTCCTTTAAAAACATCTTAACTTAAAATCAGTAAAATAAAACTGTTATTTTATTAATGAAAATGCTTAGAAAAAAGGGAGAAAATAACCATTTTTAGATTTTTCAACATCAATGTACAATAATTTAATGGAATGACTTGAGATGGGGATAATGTTGAACTTCTTTTCCACATATTGTTATAACCCAGACAGACTTAATAAAGCATATTAAGTATACACTGATCCAGTCACTAATTCAATCAACAAATCCATATTAGTATAATGTGCCTGATGATGCTGGGGTAAAAAATACATGCAAAGTCCCTTACCTCAATTATATTGTAGTGAGAGTGTGAGACAGGCCTTATATAAAGAAACATAAACTACTAGATAATCATAAATATTCAAAATTTTAAAAATAAGTAGAAGGAAATATGACAAAGACTGATGAACAGTCAAAAATTTTTTCAGATTAAATTCCCCGATAACCTATTTGTAGATACTATCCTCCATTTCAAAATCCTAAAAATGTTTCCCACAGAATATATAATTATGGTAATGAGGACATTCTCTGGCCACAACTTGTATCACCTGCCTCTGTCAACAAACCAGACTCAAAGAATCTGTTTTATGAACCTGTGTCCAGTCTTATGACATGTATTAAATATTTTGCTTAGAATAACTTTCTCTTCTTTCAAAGCTCACCCAAACTAGCACTGCTTTCAAAGTCATTTCAAATACTTGTTGATGTGACTGAAACAGAAATTCTTAGCTCCTGTGCAGCAGTATTTACTTTATGCATGTATCTGTTCTCTTTGTTCTTACTGATTGTCCAATGGCTAAGATGTGGTATAAAACAAGCACTTTAATAAAGTTTTACTGATAGTAATGATAAGTAATACACTTTCCTTACCAATCAATATATCATAAATACTTCAAAAGTAAATATCACATTAGATATTCTGAAATCTGGAATCAGACCAAAAGCTCATTTAAATCTGTCACTCTATTTAGGGTCTTGAGGGAAATAAAAAAACCATTTTAAACCTATATACCATGACAAACATATGCTATTTGACAAAAGCATAGTGTTTGTGATTCAAAAGGTGACTGGTCCAATTATATCATGTTAATAATATGCTAATTTCTTATGCAAATATGGAATCCAAATCTTAATCATCAATAATATTTATATTCAACATTTTAGTATATGCTGCAGTAACAAAGAAGTATACTTCAAGGTCTCTACTTTTGAGTCTAGTGAGAGGAAAGAATAGACATGTACTCTTGCTATGGCTTATGTTTAGATGTCCCCCCAAAACCTCAGGTGAATTAGGTGGGGTTGTTTTGGAGGTGGCTGAATCTAGAGTGTGTGATTGATTATTGGTGCAGTGCTACATCCCAGGACACTAAGATTAAGGGAGTGAGTGCTACCTACCCTAAGTAGTATGAATAAGATAAAAAGGGCAGGAAAATGCTGTTAAGATCTCTTGCTGCTTTTGCTGTCTTCCACCACCATAAACTGTTGCCCCCCCTCCTGCCACCCTGCCTTAGAGTCAGCCCATTATGGACTGAAACTTCTACAAACTGTAAACCAAATAAACCCTTCCCCTTTAACTTCAGGTGCTGGGCATTTTGTCTCAGCAAGAGAGAAAAGTAACTAACACAACTCTAATTTATAAAAAAAAAAAGATTCATATATTTTCAAAAAGAACAGATTGTGGGTGCTCTATGGAATAAAGAGAGCATGAGATATCATAGTAGCCTGAGGCTAAGGATGAATGTGAAAAAATCTGCAAAATAACAGAGATTAGTCTGGAAGGACTAAAAATATAATAAGCCAGAAAGAACAGGTAAAATAATAACGATTTTACTGGAGACTACTCAATGTCAAATATCTCTTATATGTTTAAGTAAGAGAATATAAGGTTCATATTAGAAAAGTAGACTCAGACAGAAAAGTAAGACCATACATTTATTCTGTAAACAATGAACAACTTCAAGTGTTTTTGTTTAAATACTACATAGAAACACTCTATATAGTAAGCCTGTGTATAACAGATTGGACAAGGAGGAAATCTTTGTTTAGAATCCAGTTAATATCAAAAATAAATGTTATCATAATGGCCTGGTAGGGAAAACACAGAAGATTATTAGAATATAAAGACATGACCTATTTTGTACATATTTTCCCTTTGGAGCCTAGAGGGCCAATGCATTCAGCGAAATTTCATAAACTATCTACTTAGGACTATATCTAGCTTAAATAAGGAATTCTACAGGAGCCAAAGCAAACAATATTTCCTCAACTCAAACAGAACATCCAGAGAAAATTTAACACTGAACCCCCAAAATGGCTTTCTTTTGCTGTATGTAATTCAGTAGATGAGTAAACAAATCTGTTATTAAAAAGAATTCAATGAGCTCAAGAAATATGTAATTTAATATTAAAGATGTCTACATTCAGATTCATAGTGATAAAATTCATTAGAAAAAATGTGCCCCAATAACAAAGATCCTCTTCCCCATCCTACTCCATTAACCCTAATGCCCTCCCCCATATTCCAAACTTCTTAATGCTTAATAGAGACTATAGGAAATTTAACACAATACAGAGAAAGAAACTCAGTGGATCCTTCCTGTGTTCCTGTCAGCTTGGCCTAAGGAACAAAGTAAGACCTTACCAGTGCTTATTAGCACACTTCAGACGGTACCACCTTTTTTGAAATGGAAACTGAAAAACCACAAATGCTTCAAATACTTAAATCAAATAATTACATTCCAACATTATTAGCCAAAAAATATTTTATTTTGGTGGTTTATAGGAATAGTGATGGCCTACTCTTAAGAAGTTAGGAAACATTGCTCTAATATATTCATAGGCAGCCTGAAGAGGGCAGTCAAGCTGCATCACAATGATACAGGAGTGCTTTAGCAACAACTGCAGGGCACTGTTTTGGTTAAATAATTTACATTAAATCTTCTCCATTTTTCATTATGGGAACAAGAAAAACACATCAAAATCCAAATTCTATAATCTTTATATTATAATCTTTTTTAAAGTTTATGTAAAACTAAAAAGGATTAACTCATGTAGAGTTGTATATATTTAATATATTTCCCATGATGAACGTTAAGTATTATCTTAATGCTCTTGAAGAAATGTTTTTTAAAAAAATGTTAGTGTGGTTTATTTTTTTAATGTTAATTAAACTTCATATCAGGTAAAAGATTAATACAAATTCACAGCATATGGGAGTATTTAATAATATATTTAGTAATATATTTATGATAAATTAGTTATTACAAAATATGCCTTCAAAATCCCAAATTAAAGAAATTCCATACAGTGATATGCAAAGATCTTAAGTGAGCAGAAGACTGGTTTATTACTTAAGGTTCTAGTGCCTTGAAAAGGGGGAGGGGACTGGTATACAGTATTTTGCAAAAAGATTTTAGCGGGGTAGTTTCTCTGGTTGTGTTATACAATATATTCCCATAACCAACCTGAATGTAGTGAAATACATGAAATAGCTCCAATCCCACTGAAGAGATGAGGATTCAACATCCCACTATCATATTGTAACTGATTTTGCATAACTCACTATTGATTGATAAAGACATGTTTATTAGACTTGTTTTTTGTGTATCCACATTTTCCTTATCAGACATCAATGTGTAACTTTCTTGAAAATAGCCCTAACATGAATTTGTGATTCAAATACTTATGGTGAAGCAAAAATATATATGAATGTAATATACTGAACTATTTACAACATATGCACAGATGAGTAACAATACCAGGGAAATGCTTAAATATGGACTTCCAAGATAAGTGACATACAATGTAGTAAAGAAACAATTTATCCATTGTTCACTTAACAAGTTTTTTAATCTACTCTATATGCATACTATAGCATATAGTATGTATTGGATAAATATTTGTGAACTAACGATAAAGATTAATAGATGACTGAATCAACAGATGAGCTAATTCAATGTTTTGAAGGACTCAGACATAGGCACTTGCCTCAAGACACTTCAATCCATTACAGGTACACTTATTATATTAAATAATAAATACAAAACAACAAATGAACAAATTCAAAACAATTTAAACATTCTTTATAGTAACTATTATGATATTCAAAACATTTATGGAATAAGTAAATTAATACATTTGTTAGGAAACTTTATAAAAATTAGAAAAACACTAATTTACACCTTAAATTCTGCGCAAATCTTCCAAGAAATCTATGATTTAGGTTAGTTCAAGAAAAGAATAAATCAAGACTTTAAGGAACTTTGCTATAATAACTCAAGAAGGCAAACAAAGTTAAAGGAACAATGTCTCAAGATATGGAGATTATATGTTTCCTATTCAATGAAACTATCACCATCATCAATACCATGTACTGAAGTTTAGGGTATTTCAGGGATCCTTTTATGACTATATATACTTAAAACTCATTTTTAAAAACATTTTTCATCACACTTTTTTGGGTTTTGGGGGGTTTTTTGCAGAACCGGGGATCAAACTCAGGACCTTGCGTTTGCCAGGCAGGCACTGGCGCCACTGAGCTAAACCTCCAGCCCTCATCACACCTTTTTGGATAAGAGTTTTTCTTATGTATTGATAAACTACAGTTGTATATATTTATGGGGTATAAAGGGATGTAGTGATTTTTTAAAAAATACAAATGGAATGATTAACATATTCATCAACTCAAATTAGATTTAATTTTTTGGAGCAGTTTTAGTTTCATAGCAAAACTGAGAGGATGGTACAGGGATTCACATCATCTTTTAATAATTCTTAAAATACTGGTTAAATAGGTAGCCATTTAATTATATACACTGAATATATGTTACATTAAGCTGATCTATCATGTGATATTACAAAATCCATTTGCACAAAACTTTCTTATCCAATAATATTGTTCCAGATATCTCTAACTGTTTCACTGGATTGCTAGATCACCATAAGAATGTCTTATACTAAACAAAGAAAGAATATTCTTGGAGTTTTCTTTTCCTTCAGTTTTACTAAAGTATAACTGGCTACAAAAACTGGATGCAATTAATGTATATAATCTGTGCAATATGGTGAGTTTAGATGAATGTAACACACAGTCCTCTTACCATCAATATAATCAAGATAATAAATATTTTCATCACTTTCAAAAGTTTCCTTGTGTCCCTTTGTTGTTTTCTGTTTCTGTTTGGCATTGCATTTGGTATGGCTTTATGATAAAGGCACTAGTTTTATCCCCATTTTATATGGGCAATATGAAACCAGTGAAGTTCAGCAACTTGTACATGCCCCATGGCCAGACATTAGTGGGCCAAGAAGGATTTAATCTCAGTAAAAGATAGGTTATGACTACACTTGTGGCTATAAAGATACAAATATAAACTCCATTCTAATTCCCAGTTTTAAACGCAGTTCACCTACATCAAAAATCAATGTGAGTTTTTTTATGATATAAATTATTTGCACACATATTATAGTAAACTGGAGTTGTCTAAGGATGAGTTTCAGGAATATATATTTTACTCAGGCACACAGAAATAAAGAATCCTGGGGAATTAAAATAAAAAGGATATTCTAATTCATTTGATACAGTAATAAGTTTTATTCCCCCAAAGTCAAACGTATTCATTTATGTTCAAAAGAAAAATAATGTATGAAATAAATACAAAATTAAGCACAACACTTCCAAATGATGTAATACTGCTCTTATTATTACTATATAGCCAAATACAAAGGACACAGTCAGCATTTGAATTCTGAAAATCCGGACTTGAGTATTAGCTTTGTACTTCATAATATGTAAACTTGGCAATATTATACATTTTATTTTTTTCCTTTTTAGCATGACAACACTAAGAATTTTCCTCTTAAGGCTCGTCCTGAGGTTAAAAACATGAGGCATGTCAAATTTATAGTAAATGACAAGTTACACAAACCATAGTATGCCCAGCAACTAGTTTAAAATGTACTAATTATTAGCATTTTCAAATTTCATCATTAGCTACTTCCCACTAACTCTCCATACCAGGCCCCAAAGATTTCTTTAATTCCCCTCAATAAACTAGACTTACGCTTGATATTGAATTTTTGATATGCTCTTTTTTTCCTTCCTCTAAATTAACACTCAATAGCGAACGTAAACATAACACAACACTTATAATACACTGGGAATGTTGAAATGTGTTGAGAGAGACCATACATAACACAGGACATATAATACATATATCACACAGCCAGTGCATTCCACACAGTGGAGCAGATAATCATGCCTCATGAATTTCTTGTCATCTTGTAGATATTAATACCTCAATTATCACATTCCAAAATTAGCTTTCTTTGAACATCCAAATTAGCAGATAATATAAAGGTTTTTCTCATAAATCTGTATGCATTTCCTTTATGGGATTTATGAGTTTGGTAATTATAAGCTTAATAACTATGTAATGTGAATGATGCCCGAAACTTTAATTACATTCTGAGATCAGTGATAGTTGCAGCTAAATCAGTTTGTTAACCATTATCTTCCTAGTTTTACAGCACAATGCCTATACAAAGCAACTGTTCAGTAAACATTAGTTCAAAAAATTAAATATCAACAATATAATATTATATAATCATAGTAATATTCAATTATATGGAAAAACCCCACAAACTTATGAAATTAAGTTTCTTTTTGTCCCCAGTTCTATTTAAGGGTCTGGGAAAGGGACCTTTATTTTACAGGCTTTATGAATTAGAATTTAAAAACTATAATGAATGTTAAATATGTAACTTCTTGCCAAGAGCTTTGAGAAACAGTTCAGAAATATTAAAAGTTTCTGTTTTGAGGCCCTTCAATAGGATCCACAGGTTTGGTGATTCATTATAAGGTCTCACAGAATCAACAAATAGTCATGTTCATGGTTAAGATTTATTCCAGAGAAATGATACAAAGCAAAGTCAACAAAGAAAAAAGGTGCCCAGAAAAAAGTCTGAAGGAAAGTAGATGAAAGCTCCCCAGAGTGATTTTCTGTCATGTCACAAAGGACTTATTTAATTCTTTTAGGAAAGAACTGTAACAACATTCTACCAAGGAGGTTCATTAAAGATTCAGTGTGTAAGAGGGCAGGTCATGTAGACATCCCCGTCTGCTCCATAACAAAGTGGCACACTCCCAGGAGGAAAGCACATACAGTATTCAGCATTAGCCACATTTGCACAACTGCTCAGGAGCACTGAATCCCCCTTATGAGTTAACATGAATGGTGGGAATAGTCTCAAAATCCACATTCACACACAGAGACCAACTCTGAGAGCTGGACTTGGTAAAGATAGCAATTTTAGGCCTGCCATGTTGTCTTTTTGCACAAGTTCATTAAAATCACTATCTTTTTTTTTTAAATCACTATCTTTTGATAAATACAAGGAGTGAGTCAACTTCTCCCATGTATTTTGCTGACAAAAATATCAATCCATCACAGGCAAGGAATATATCCGAGGCAATTTACTTAAAATATGGCTTTATGTTGTCATTCTCATGAGAACAAGATTATTATGCATTTAAGAGAAAGTATTTAGGAATTAAGGCTGAGCCCGTGAAAAATAACAAATCTTATTTAATACCTAAAATGACTTTCATACCCTAAAATTATGAAAATCAAGAGCAAATGCTTAAAAATAATATGAATATTTACTTTATTAACATGTATTTGTATAATTAAATATTTCTAGCTTTAGAGACAAAAATGTTGAAATTTCAGTCTTTACTTCAAATCCTTGAGAGTAGCTATTAAGATTATACCTTTAAAATTCATATCATTTCAGTTATAACCTTTACTAAGACAGTACAGCATTTTTAGATTTAAAAAAACATTTTTACCCTATTTTGTAATTATGTAACAAAAAGCTTTTTACTAAGTTTTTACCGATATGAAAATATTCTCATTCACTTATTTCAATAAAATGGATTAAGCACACAGAGAATACAATGCCCTGAACTTTATGTGATCTAACAACAATGCATCATCATCATCACCACAGTAATATTTGTTTGTACTCTAAGAACTTATTTATCATCAGATTCCAAATTTACCTACTAAGACTAATATTACACCTAGAAAATGACTGATTTCCTATAAAATAATGACAACCAATAATTTGAAAGCCAGTTAGTTCTACAAGAAGAACAAGCAAAACTTTCCTTGCCAAGAGCATAATGAGGAATAAAGAGACTCTTGCAAAATGTAAACACACACAAAAGTGAGGAAATAAACACCTGCCACCTTAGAAACAAACCTCAGACAGCTAGGAAGATGGAAACGGTAGAAAAGCAGAGGAAAAAAAGATTCCTAACAAGGTGAAAAATAGGAAAAATTGCCTCAAGAGAAAAAGGATTTCACCAAAAATTGCAAAACACTGAGAAAAGGTATAAACTCAGTAGATAAATAATAGTGGCTTTTGGACAATGTAAAGGAAGAAATTTGTAAATATACTTACACATTCACAAAATTAAATTAAATTAAAATACCTAGGAATAATTTAACTAAGGAAATGGTTAAATGATATCTACAATGAAAATTACACTGATGAAAAACACTGAAAAGAAAACAAAGACACAGAAAGACACCCCATGTGCATGGGCTGGAAGAATTAATACAGTTAAATGTCCAAACTATGCAAAGCTACCTAGATTCAATGGAAACCCTCATCAAAATACCACTGGTATTTTTCACAGAAATAGAAAAAATAATCCTAAAATTCAAACAGAATCACAAAAGACCCCAAATAGCCAAAGCAATCTCAAGCAAAAGGAACAAAGCTAGAGATATCACACTTTCTGACTTCAAAATACATTGCAAGTCTGACCATGGCAGGCTGGAGGCAGCAGCACTCATAGGATGCTCAGATGTTCACATAGGTATGCAGGTATGCAGATTCGAGGGGCAAATAAAAACTAAAACCATGAGAAGGCAATCTGCAACAGAAGCCCATCTGATGAAATGCAGCAAAAGAGATGTTTAGAACAAGGAGGGCTATTTCTGGATCCAGGCACTATTGGAATTACAGCCCTGGGTAGGCAAATATACCTTCTTGGGAAAAGTTCAAATGCCCCTAAAGGAAAAAGCTAGTGCAGCAGCACTGCCAACTGACAAGAGATGTCCAGCCTAGCAGCCACCATCCAGGGCTTATGTGTCCTTTCCTCCCAAGGAAGATGGTCCCCAAGGACTGAACTATTGGCAAGAGTGGGCCTCCTAAGACCAAGACACTAAAGCAAGAGTACAAGCCAGAAAATCAGAGGGCAGTGATCACGTTAGGACCTAGTTTTTAGAGGGGAAGAAAGGATATGATTTTGGTTGGGAATCCAGAACCAGATAATAGTTGATCTGTGAGCAAGTGAGAATAGAGAGGACTTGACGTGGCTATGACCAGTGGAAAAAAGACACTGGAGCAGTGCCAGGCAGGCACTCTTCTACCACTCCCAAAATGCTGAACTCTGTGCCCATGGGAGCTCCATCCTGCTACCTCAAAGGCTACTGAATTCCACAAAAAGGACTCTTCCCCTGAGCCCTATAGGCCACTGAATTGGCAGGCTGAAAAACCCTCTGTGAAGCTGAACAGTGGGGATGCACAGTCACTGGGGATGGAGAAACAACAGATCAGCACCTGTGGAGGTTACTTCCTGCTCACCCCCAGAATCCAAGGTCAGGCAGAAAACAGGCAAGAAATATTGCTATAACCCTGGAGCAAAATGGGCAGAGAAAAGCTAACAGAAGAGTGCACCAGATACTCCTGCTGGGTATCTTCCCAAAAGATTTAAAAGCACCATACCACACAATATAGGCACACCCATGTTTATAGCAGCACAGTTTATAATAGCCAAATCTTGTAAACAGCCCAAACGCCCATCAACTGGAGACTGTGGAGGCTGGATAAAAAGATGTAGTGTGTGTGTG